>APFE030399218.1:8224-36519 GCA_000404065.3 Pinus taeda
CAGTATAGGAGAAACTCAGCGTTTTTCATTTTTAGAGAGTCTAAAAAAACTTAAGAAGACTCCAGGGTTGACTTTTTCGTAAATTTATGTCTCCCAAGCCCGAAAAAGTATAAAATAATACTTGAGAGAACTCCTTGATCTTTTACGACCAAGGAGTACTTTTCGTAATTAGTGCCTCTGATCTGAAAAAGTAAAAAAGCGATCAATGACACGTCGTTTTATGACCAATATCTAATTTGAAATGATAAAAACTCGGAAATATTTTCGTGTTTTTACGGTCAGAAAAGGGCTATAAGAGGACTGTCTTTTTAGTTCTGTTTTAACAATCTTAAAAAGAAAAACTCGGCAATATTTTCATGTTTTAGGAGTCAAAAAAGAGCTTAAAGGTGACTCTAATGGTTTTTCATTGAAAATGATTTGATTTCGCCTGAATATCCGTTATCCTAAACAAAAACTCAAACATTACTCATACCTGTTTAATAATAGGTTAAAATGTTGCAAAAAACACCTTTTTAAAGTGAAACATAAACAAATTTAGAATTTATTTACCCAAAAAACTTATAAAAAGGACTTTTTACCATTCATTTTTACCATTTGAGATTTGAGTAAGAAAAAAGGGCTTTTGACCAGAAACTTCCCATGAAGATTGCGGAAAATCCATCCGTTGGAATCGAACGTCGTCTTCTCAAGGTAATCCACATCATCCTACTATTCATTTTTGTCCGTTTGAAATTGTTTTTTAGGGTTTAATTTTTGTTTTTAGGAGGTTTTTAGGTTCAAATACCCGCACTGGGGTCCGCAGGTTCACCACAGGGGACCTGCGTACCCTGACTTTTTTGCAATGGGCAAAAAGTCGGGGGTACGCACCTACCGTGAAGGCAAGGTGTGGACGCCATGCACTATCCCTAGCAAGGGGGTGTGTACCCCGCGCATAGGTTTACAAAAACCTAACTAACTCAAAAAATACCCAATGAAATCAATTTTGCATATTCTAATTCACCTTTTTACTTGATTGTAAGATATACATCATGCTTGATTGGTGACAACTGGAGCACGAGAATGTGGACCTTGCCGCGATGGATCATCATCCTTCGATCGATGCATTGAAGGCATGTGGCTTGTACAAGTTCTGGGCCATACCTGGCATGAGGGCCGAGGTGGACTTTTTGCAGTCGCTGGTTGATAGATGGAGTATACAGGACCAGTGCTTCTTTATTGGTGGAAACCATCTCGAAATCGAGCCAACTGATATATACTTCTTGACTGGTTTGCCTAGGAGGGGTGAACACTTGACTCTATTTGGGCCTAAGGCAGGTGGCCAGTCTGTCGAGAGCCTCCGCCTAGAGTTCTGCAATGTCCAGAACCGGGACAAAAGGATAGATATCAAAACCAAATCCCTTCCTGAACTCATGGTTATTGCATTCACAGTTACCAGACTCTGCAGTAGTGCAGTGCTACACGTTGCCACCGGATCCCAGATGCGGATGGCAGTTGATTGCTTTCGAGGCACTGTTTTCAACTGGTGTGATGCTGTGTTGGCCAATGTGAAGGGCCAACTGACCAGGGCCAAAAACGGACAGTTAAAGGCCTTTGGTTATGGGGCTATAGTTGTGAGTTTTGTCCGGGATATGGTTCTGATGCTGATCCCACAACACCTTACTATTGGAGCTGGGCTTCCGTGAGAGCCCAAAGTGATGCGATGGGTTGCAGTTATGGCTCGTCATCCTGATGAGGGGACCAACGTCGTTTGATTCAAACCTGAGTATTTCCAATGGTTGGAAAACCAGGTTTTTGCTATCCAGTACTTTCCTTATGCTGGGGTTGATTTTCGTGGAGACCCAGACATGGCTCTTCCGCCAGGAGAGCAATGGGATGATGCAAGTAAAATCATTTTCAACGTTTTTCCTAATTTAATTTTTTGTTGTTTTTATATCGTCCCAAACTTGATAGTAAAAAGTTTCAAATGCAGATGTGGACCCACGGTGACCAGCCTCTCTCCGGCCTTACGAGAGGAAACAACCAGTTGCACCGGCTCCAGCCCCACAGGATGAATCAGCAGAGACCTTGGCCGAGTTGGAGAGCCATTTAGAGCGCCTGATAAGGGACATGCCCGAGACCAGTATAGATTACATCCCTCGTCGACTTCAGCGCTATGTGATTGGAGTCCTAGGACCTTTTAGGAGGTTTCTTTATAAGGTGGCCCATGCAGTGGTTTCATATCGAGATCATCACCAAAGATGGGATGATTGCCTATTGTAGTCACATATGACATTTTTGCTTTTTGTAATTATCATTTTGTCGATCATAAGGTGTTTTTCAACCTATGATCAAGGACGATGTATTATTTTGACACACTCCTATATATATGATATCATTATTACCATCTTGTCTTGTTAAACATGTTATGGAATGTTTTTTTTAAATTTACTTGTATGATTATTGCACATGTCTACTTAACATTTGAGAAGCAATTGCATCTGCTAATGTATTTAAAGATCTTGGAATATGCTAGTATTCAATATAGTCAAATTCACGTTCCAAGAGACGCACTCTAAAAAATAATCTCAATAAAACTGGATTTCTAATGGCATATACTCTATTAAGCTGTAATACAACGAGTTCAGAATCTAACCTCACTATCAAACTCTGAATCCCAAATGAAATCGATTCAGATAATAACTCAATCGCTGCACTATACTCTACAATGCTGTTTGTTGTTTGACTGAGGCTTACCCCATGCATAGATACCAATTCGTCAGAGGGTGAATAGATAATCCAAGATGCGGAAGAAATATTCTATGTACTACGACAAGCACCATCAGCGAAACCAATGTATGTTTGGAGAGGCGTCGACATCTGCGACATCAAATGAAAAACCAAGATAAGTAGGAATAACGATGAAAAAATCACTCTCTAAGCTAAGCACACTTTTTAATCTAAAACACACCAGCTAGAAGGAAAAACTAACCTAACTAAAAAATCTCCACACTCGTTTTAAGCATAATACCTATTCAGGTAAATACCATTTCTGGGTTTACCTAAAGAGACCCTGTCAAAGTCTACCAATTCATAGGCCCCTTTTGCTAGCTTTCGCTTGACAACATAGGGACCATGCCACATAGTCATGAATTTTTCAGTGCCTAATTTATCATTTGCTTGATCGTACAATAAGACTAGATCTCCTTTCGAAAAATTTCGAGGGGTCACATTTTTATCATACTGAGTTTTAATACGTTTTGCATGAGATTCGATCGCTAATGAAGCATCGCGGTGATTCTAATCTAGCTGAGCCAAGTATAACAAACGTATTTCCTCTTCGGAAGTGGCTGGAAGTAACTCGATGGCTATTCGCAATGACGAGATTTCGCACTCAATAGGTAACACAACTTCCAAACCATAAACTAGTTGGAAAGGAATGAACCCTGTTGATGTTTTAACTGACGTTCGATACGGCCACAATGCTGAAAATAGCATGTTGTGCCAATTTGACTGATGAATCCCAATGATTCATCGGATCATGATGACTAGAACTTTGTTGATGGCTTCAACTAGGCCATTAGCTTGTGGATAATAAGGAGTTGAACTGTCATGACGCAAGCTAAGCTGCCTTGTAAGTTCAGTCATCATAACATTTCGAAAATGATGGCCATGATCAATGATAATCGCTTGTGGAACACCAAACCTAGTATTGATGTGATTGAATACAAAAATTGCAGCTTTTTTTCCGTCTACCTCAAATGTAGGCATCGCCTCGGCCCACTTGGTAAAATAATCTATCGCAAGGATAATATATGCATGCCCCCCGGCTGAGTGAGGGTTAGATGTAATAAAATTGATAACCCATTTGGCAAAAGGACCAACGGCAATTATAGGGTGAAGAGGAGAAGGTGGGGCGCGCATCTTTCGATCAAAAATTTGGTAGTTCTGGCATTTTCAAACCGCAATAATACAATCTTTAAACATAGATGGCCAGAAATAGCTAGTGCGCAATATATTTTGGGTAGTGGCATACCCAGACATATGACCGCCACATGCTCCAGAGTGACAGTCATTGAGGACCCTTTCAGCTTCCTCATGAGTCGAACAACGTCAAAAAACATAGTCCGCCCCATGACTATAAATATTATCTCCAATAATTTTGAATTGTTGGGACTGGAATCGTATTTTTCGATGGTCCGATCGTGAAATATCTCGCCAAAAGGTTTGGGTTTGGAGATAAATGATGATATCCTCGTACCACGGATCTAAAGTGCTGATTAGAAACAACGATTTGTCCGCAATGGGCTCCTCCGCCACTGTTTCTGTGTCAGCACGTGGGAAGTCACACATTAATTCCGCAAACACTAAAGATTTCTTGGGCTTAGACTTTTCAAACTCCAAGTCGAACTCTTGCAGGATAACAATCCATTTGGATTACTTGCCCCCCACCAATTACTTGGTCAAAATATAGATCATAGGGTTGCAATTGGAAATAACGATAGTCTTACGTAGTAAAATGTAATGACGAAAACGTTGGACAACTTGAACTGCTGCCAATGCCAATTTCTCCACATGTGAGTATTTTAGCTTAGTTGGATTTAACGTGCGACTAAGGTAATATATCACATGTTCAGTACCGAATTCATCTTCCTGAACTAACACCATTCCGATGGTGGAAGCGGCGAGATACAAGAAGTAGTCCTGGTTGTAGTTGGGAGGATGCAACAGTGGTGCATGGGTCAACGCGTGTTTTAGCACATCAAAGATTTCTCGTCTATCTCGTCCCAAAAGAAGGAAGTATTTTGCTTCAACGACCGGGTAAAACCTTTTGTGATCTCGATGTAGTTAGGGATGAATCGACGTAAAAAGTTTGCTTTCCCTTGCAAACATTGGAGTTGGTGAAGACTCGAAGGAGGAGGCAATCTGATAATGGCTTCAACCTTTGAGGGATCGAAGAAAATGCCGGCTTTCGAAACAACAAACCCCAGTAACCGACCCATTTCAATACAGAACACACACTTGTGGGGATTCAACCTAATCCGATAATGCCTACACCTCATAAATATTGCTCTTAAATGGACGAGATGATCAGCTCGATGTAATGAATGAGCAGGAAAGTCATTGAGATAGGGTTGCACAATGTGCTTAATATCATGAAAAGCATAAGACATGGCTCGTTGAAAAGTTGCGCTGGCGTTCTTGAGCCCAAAAGGTAATTTTCAATAAGAAAACGTCCCCCATGGACAAATGAATGCCGTTTTTGGTTGATCAGCAGGTAGAATATTGATTTGATTGTATCCGGAAAAGCCATCCATAAAGGAGAAAATTTCGTTGCCGGCACAATCATCAATGATTTGATCGATATAGGGAGTAGGGTAATTGTCCTTTGGACATGCTCAATTAATGTCCCTATATTCGATACATATTCTTATTGTCCCTTGCTTTTTTTTAACAGGAACAATATTCGATACCCAATCCATTAACGGGTTCGGATAAATGAAACCTGCTTTGAGTAATTTTTCAACTTCTGCTTTAATTGCAGCAGCTTTTCTTGGGTGAATCTGATGCAAACATTGCCAGACGGGTTTAGCGTCTGGGTAATTTTTGATTTGATGAATTACAATTGTTGGGTCAATTCTTGGCATTTCCTCATATGACCAGGAAAACACATCATGGAATTCTTGAAATAGGGCCTTATATGTTTGAATTTCATCTTCCGTATAAGAGGCACCTATATGAACGTTTTCAACAATTCCAGGCTTAACTGAAATGTCAAGGGGAATACTTCGAGAAATATTTCCCAAGTTTAACTTGGAATCCGGATGTTTCATCAGATTCTGAGCGTCCTTAACATATTCAGTCGTAAAAATTGATGAAAAATCATTTTCAAAATGATCGCTCTCAGTTAAAAACGAAGATCTGTGATGAATATCTTCCCATGGTAACTCATCGACACATAGGATTTCATGAATTTGTTCATCCGTTTGAACAAGTTCAAAAAACGTTATTAAATCCAAGTTTGATGTCGAAAGTGATTCCTCATGGACCACATTCATTAAGTCGATTTGGGTTGATGTTGTGTCGGAAAACGACTCCACGGTATGATACGCAAGTTCATATGGACTCAAAGGCATAAGAGTACCAAGTGATTCTATCTCAAATTCAAAAGGTATGATCCAGGGATCATCATTAACAATGGTTTCTGATGAAATCATATGAATGGTTGCAGTAGAAGTCAATGCGTTGATAGGAGGAAAAGGAAAAGTTTCAAATAAACCGGAATCTTTAACTAGCCCTACTCCAACATCCTTATAAGGGATCATCGCTTTACCAACATGCTGAATGCTCTCAGCAGAGGCTGGGTCGGATGAAAAGTATGACAACTGGTCTAAGGTTAGGATCTTTCCATTATGAGGGAAATTTATAAGCCGAAAGACCAATGGAACAAAAATTGTCATAGCGTAAGACCAACTACAACCCAAGAGAAGGTTGTAATATAGAGGGGCATCAACCACCTCCACATCTAGATTAACGGTTTTACCTTCAACCCATATAGGTAGATCCTGTAAAATGTCAAAAGGATGAAACCCACAGTCATCAAAGGCCTTTAAAATCATCGGGGATTGATTTAGTGAAGGAGAACTAAGCGATCTCCAACACTGTGTCGACATAATACACGTGGAAGCTCCCTCATCAATCACAGTCCTATGAACAGGTTTGTTTTTTACTATCAGTGGAATCTGGACACCCATCTGATGAGGTAAGCATGGTGCACTATTTTCTAGATCGAAGATTATAAGGTTCGGGTCCTGAACGTCAACAACTCCTATAGCCGATAAAAGTAACTTGCGTTGTGCTGGACAGGATTGTAGCACTTCCAAAGCCGACACTGCTGAGGGTGAAACAGTTAAATCCTCAACAATGTTATAGTTCTGAGCTACTCTCGCATGTGGATTGAAAGTAGACTTTTGAAGTATACCCTTGGCAGGCGGTTTGATTACTAAGTCTGGATTAGGTTTCTCGATCTGTAGTGGATCAGAACCGGGAGCGGAGGTCGATGGGTTCGAATGGGAAGATTTTGCTTCTTTACCATCAACAAGACTTTTACTGCCATAATCTTGCGATCGAGTCGCATTCCTAACATGGGACATCATCAATATGGGTTCTTCATTGGCACTGGAGGATGAACCTATCATCTTACTATCTTGAGCTGGAAAAGGATCCTTCAAGATAGCAGGAGTTTGGGAACCTTTGACAATTTTCGCAACCTCTGCACGATGAGGGCAGTCTCTCGTAAAATGTTCTTCATCACAGATGAGACAAGGATAACAAGGTTTGCGTTTTTCATCAGTTGATTCCACTTCTTTGGTTTTCTCTTTCGAATTCTTATCTGTTTTATTCTTCTTCTTCCCTTTCTTCTTACCACCGGTTTTTGATTTAGCTGTAGATGACTCTACAACGTGAATATCGGCGGAAATTTCTGCGGAAGAATCTCCTGTTGGGGAATCTGGTAAGTTTATGATAGGAGAAGAATTCTTGGAAGACTTCTTCTTACTTTTGGTATTAGTCATACCAATCATACCATCGGTGGCATGAGACCCTGAAGGAGCAGCAGCGATTTGATTTTGTTTGGGTAGATCGGGGATTTTCTCATATAACGTACTATACTGAGTATAAACTAAGTCAAGGTACCGTGCTTGAGCAATTACTTGCTCCTCAGTAACGACTCTGGCCTTAGCTACACCTTGAGGGATCTTTGGTAGTAAAGATTTTACAAACCATTTAGCTAAGATCTGATCCGGGATAAAAACTTTCACTAAACACTGTCAATGTCTCCATTCATGGATATGATCTGAAATGTAAGTGAACATTGATTGCTTTAACGAAGTTAACAATTCCGTGCCATTGTCATATCTGAATGACAACTGAAAATGAGTTAAAAACAAGGTAGCTAACTAACTAAAGTTATAAAAAGTGGCTCGCGGTAACTCAATGTACCACTTGGCCGCAAGACCAATTAGAGTGCACTGGAAAAGTCGTAAACGAATTGAATCATCGGAAATGGAATTAGACGCACACCAGAGGTGATAAGTCATCACATGGTTCGACGGGTCCTCTCCTGGCTCACCTTCAAACTTAGGAATATCACTGGAGAACTTATACGGCATTGGCGGCCAATACTGAAGATAGTTAATTGGATCGTTCGTAAGGCGCGTCAAGTCAGGCAAGTCCAAATTTGCGATAAATGGTAACTGATGATTAGGGTCCCTAAAAATCTAGGTCTACAAACCAGCCCCAGGAGGAGGATATCTAGGATAACTAGGAATTGGAATCGCATTTGGGATATTTTGACCTCTTGGGAACCAGGGTTAACCGGACCATACTGGGGTTGCTGAGGTTGTTGATATGTATAACCGGGGTACGGTTGATACTGATAGGTTGGTTGTTGCGTAGCAGGACCGTATTGGTACTGTCCTTGGTATGGTTGTTGATTATACTGAGGTTGAGTGGTGACAATCGTACTTCCTACAGGCATCTGAACCGAAGTGTGGACCATGGGTCAAGACTGAGGTAACGATGTCTGAGGAGTAGATACAGGGACAATAGAAACTAGAGTTGTCGATACTCTAGAAGAAGGTGGGGTAGATGCAGCAGATGTTGCAGTAGTCGTAGCAGACGTTTGGGACAGAGTACGAGGTGCACTAGGCCCAGAATGAGAAACTACAGAAGGTGCAGAAGTTTGAACAATAGACTGGACAGGTTGCTGGGATGAACCAAAAATCAAGGGTTTTCTAGTTTGAGATGACAACTGTGCATTCAGTTGCCAGACCTGTTGGGATTGAGATGGATCCCACACTAAATTCATTCCAGGGTATGGACCCATAAGAGGTTGAGGATATTGATGACCATAACCGGGTTGAGGGTAGGGTTGATAATATTATTGACCCGAAGGTGGTTGGTAACCTTGAGCTGGGTACTGACCTTGGGGTTGATAACCCTGAGGCACGTACTGATACTGGGGTTGACCTTGAGGTACATATTGATATTGAGGTTGATTTTGAGGTGCATATTGATACTGAGGCTGGCCTTGAGGTACATATTGATACTGAGGTTGACCTTGAGGTACATATTGAGTTTGGGGTTGACCTTGAGGAACGTACTGTCCCGTAGGTATGTACTGTCCTTGAGGTTGTCCCCCAGGCACAAACTGAGTACCTTGAGGTTTCCCCCCAGGCACATACTAGGTACCTTGAGGTTGCCCCCAAGCACATACTGGGTACCTTGAGGTTGCCCCCCAGGTGGAGATTGGCCACCTTGCAGTTGAGGATTGGGAATAGAACCTGACATCATGAGAATATCTTCTACACTCAACGGTTTAGTACCATTACTTCCTGTTAATAGCTTTTGTTCGATAGGTTGAGGAGATGCTCCCGAAAAAGTACCTGAAATGGACTGATACCCAGTGAGAACAGAAGGACCGCCATACAAAAAGGCTTCCAGAGATTGAGAAAACATGGATGACTGCTTAGACATATACAACGGAGGATAGTAATCTCTAGGTGCTGGGTGATAAAAAATATGAGGTGGTGAAAAACTTAGTCTCGGGTTTTCCAAAAAAGTAGTCAATGAACGATACCAAGCACTGCTCCTAGGTGGACTGTAAAAGATTGTTTCACGCTCCCTAAGGTCTAAGATAGGTCGATCTTCTGGAAAAGGAATGCTTTCTTCATTGTCCAAAATAGCAAGTTCTTCAATAACTGTAAGTCCAGAAGGAATATCTTGGGTAATTATTGTTTCTACCCTAGGTGAACTAGGACCACTAGAAGCTGGAGAAGCAAACTCTGATATGGGAGTAGCAACAATTTCAGATTCGGGTTCAGATATTTCAGGTTCTTCACCTATATCACTAGTAGATGCAACACTACCAGTAACTTCTGAAACAGATACGGGCTGCGGATTATAATCTGCCTCTAACGGTTGAGAATCAAGATGTACTATCAAAGAAGATTCTCCTTCTTTAGGTGACCCACTTCTACTGTCTCCAAGAGTTACGAGGACCTTCAAGCCTTCAAGCTGGCTCGGTACTTCCTCAGGAGGTTGGCCCCAAAGTCTACGGGACTTCCTCAGTAACTCAGCCACGTTTACAAACTTAGGAGATTGGCCCTGAAGTCTACAGGACTACCTTGGTAATTCAGCCACAGTTAAAGACCTTTAACTACTTCACATGCAAACAAAGTAAAATCTCAACGAAAACCACCTAAAGCCTCTAAGGAACCAAACAAATTGAATCACACGCCTAAAGAATCTAGGAGATCAATCACACACAAACAGTAACTTTCCGTACCAAAAACACTAGTTGGTGATGAAATCCAACGTCCTAGAGTTCGATACAGAAATAGCGGTTGGAACAGTTACCCCGACAACCTGCTTAATGAATAGACTGGCACAAGTTTATCCACTTAACCATCTCGAGTGAATAGAACCCCCCTGAAAATCCAAGTGAGTCTAGCCGACGTCTGCTCCAGCTACAGTGGGATCTTCTTGCCACCGTCACCTTAGGAAGAATCCTATAGAATATGGTCACTATGATTACCAACAAAAAAAAATATACCTGGGGGAATAGTCTACGATCCAATACGCACGCAAGGGCAGAGTAACAAGCTCAATCCCCTTGAAGGCTCCTTGACATAAACCAAGGTTTACAAACAAGTGACCCCACGCTCCTCGAAAATGGTTAATCCGAGGTTTACTGTTTTTAATTCGTGAATATCTGGCATCATTCCCAATGAAGAAGGATTGATTCCCACACTGGTTTGGATATGATCTCGTGCTTCTCCTTTAAGAGGAGCTTTCCCAGATCCTAGATGCAACAATTGGATTTATCTCCTACCACAAGATATAGCTACTTGTTTGTTTTACTATCTTGGAGAGTTAAGTACTTCCTACTCCAAGACACTAGCCTAAGCTATGTTGGTGTAATAGAGCCCTAGAAATAAAAAGATTTCTAGATTAATTTTACTTTAAGCGTTATTTTTATTGGTTTTTGATTAAGTCAAGAGGTGCGGAGATGAAACTCGTGGTGTGAAGACTCAACTTAAAATCACTAAAAAGATGCACTTAAGATGATCAAACAATCTTTTCTCTTCAATGAACTTCTAGGTAGGAAAGAGTTTGAGCATGCAAATCTAAACACAAATCTCTCTTAACAAACAAATTTAAAGAAGAGTTTTTGTTCCAATGCACTCAAAACGAGACAACTAGTTATTTGCACAAGAGTTTCCTTTTTCATTCAAACGCTCAAATGCTACCAAAACAAACTTTTTCAAAAGAGATTTTTGTATTTTTATAAAAACACTCAAAACTATGACTAAAACAAATCTTGAGAAAACTACGAACAAAGCAAATCTTAAGATCTACAAACTATAAAAAACTACTTGAAGTAAAAGCTTGCAAAATATTTTTGTCTTTTCAAGGATGTTTTACTTGGCGATAAGCAAACCAAGGACTAACTTGTCTAGAATCACAAATCAGTCAAAAAACAAGCGATCTTTTGTTCTTTTTGTAAAAATGAAATCCAAACTTTTAACACAAGCTTTTCGAAATTTTGGAAAGAGAAAACTCAAGATTGATTCCTCAACAAAGGTTGATTTTTCAAATGTTCATACTCATAAGAATACCAATAAAAACCAAGGTGATCTAAGGCTTCTATGCTTCTAAGCTCTAAGCTACTGCACGACCAAAATGAAAATCAGGACCGGCAACCAAAACTTCTAGGAATTTCACCTAAAACCCTAACACCATGAAATTAGACCAAGGAAAGATTTTGACAAGTCACAAGTAGGTCTGGGCAGAGGATAACAACACCTAAACCAAGATAAAACTAATTAAAAGAGGAAAAATCAAGTTTTTGAAAAATTTAGCAGGGTTCGCAGGCTCAGAGTTTGTACAGGTGCGTGCACGCTCTGTGTGCAAAGTAAACATGCGTAGAGGTACGCACTGTGATACAAGCACACGGTGCAGACTTCTCCTAAAGTTATGAAAAGCCAAAACAAACCTAGATTCACTAAATCCACCCAATTCCACACACAACAAGTCAAAAACAGAAACAAAAAGGCAAGTTTCTCAGGTCAAAGAAAAACAAGGAAAACAATCAAGTCCCCAGCGGAGTCGCCATTTTGTCACACAGAATGAGTCGAGGTTGCTGCAAGATCGACCTTCCTAGTATCTAAATATATCTCGTGACAAGCAAGCCAATCAAAAACTATCTTTCTCTAAATATGCAATTAAAAACAAAGGAAAACAAGTGTTTTAGGCCTACCTTGGGTCCAATGCAAGTTTGTGGAAGCCTCGCTCCCTCGCTCCAAATGAGCTTCCTTGAAGTGTAATTCTGCAAACACAAACAAGCAAACCAAATCAAATAGCACCTGAAAAGCCAATATCATAAAGCATATTCATTATAATGATCAAGGAGATTATGAAACAAACCACATAAGACAATTTGTTGAGAAAAATGAATCTGATTGTATTAATTCAAATGAAGAAGAACTTTACAACCTGTGCCTTGATGCTGTACAAGCTCCTCCCGGGGTCCGACAAGAAGTCTCCTCTACTTTGACAAGTTTCACTCACTTCCCAATGAAACCAAAAGGTATGTGATCTCTCCTCTCAAGTTTAACTAGGAAGTCCCAATTCCATCAACATTTACCCTCAAAGTGCTCAGCTTCTAACCTCTCTAGCAACTGACCCAATGCCTTAATTTATAGTGCAATGGAGGGAAGTTACTAGGTCCTCCTTCAAAGGGATAAAGCCCTCCTTCAAAGGGATAGCTCCTCCTATCAAGGGATTAGCTCCTTCTCTTTTGGGATGCATGAACCACCTTGGAGTGAACAATCCACGTCAAAATTCCTTCTAGAAACATCCAGAATTAACCCAAAGTGAGTTTTTTAGAATAAACTTGCGCCTTTTTGACTTTTACAGGGGTATGCACCCACCCCTTTACAGACAGAGCGTGCAGATACGCAGGTAATATGAACAAAGAGTGCGGGCCCACAGGCAAAAGTGAGAGAAAGTGAGGAACTAGAGTTTTATTGATTTTCAATGTCTTTCTCTCATTTGCAAAGCTTGACATGAAGAGCTAAGGTCTGAGAGTTGCTTAGGAGGCCAGTATAAGTGATGATAGACCCATACTGACTGCAAATAGTCATGGTGACGATATTTTTGTGTAACAGATTGCCCCTAAAGTGCGAAGTCTGTAGTAGATGAGGATTTCATTTATCATTTAGGAAGAGTGAAGTACTTTATCATTTCGAGGATCATCTTGTGCAGAGCCTGAATGGAACCTGTAAAAAATATTCAAATGCAAAATATATATATGAGATCATATCATCACTGAGGTAGGCATTCCCATACTCAAATCAAAACTAACTAGAAAACTGACTACTGCTCTGATATAGGAACGATCTTGTAATACATCACAAGTATAGACACATGTAGACACAGTATGGACGCAGCCATCTGTTTATGAATAGTCTACAATATAATGAATACAAAATTTCTCGCAGCCTGGATGGTGGAAACTAGATCCAGGGTATTCATTTCTACTTCCCGAAATAGTACGATTCTATCCATGTGAATGAATGTGTCGAAGTCGAACATGGTAGAAACCACTTGATTACCAGTCGATGATGTAAATTGTTAACAAGTGTGAGAGAAACCACCAATAATGACAATGGCTCTCAAAGTACTCAGTACAATCCATGAGATGTGATTAGATGTGTCGATGTCGAACATGTCACGAAATCCTTCAATCAAAGGTCAATGATGCAACCTATTGTCGAAGACGAGAAACCTGCCATTGAGGCATGCAGATCCTAAGGTACTGGCGATCTCTAGATCATCTTTCTAGATAAAGAGCTGAAGTCGATAGAAAGCGATCCGTCGTATGCAAGCCCACAACACGAAATCATAGATCAAGTTTGAAGAAATTTAGTTGCAAGGACTGACTCAGGGATGGTCAAGATGGAATGATAGATATTTTTGCAGATGAATGGCTTATTCGCACTGACCTCTTGAACACATAATGATACAACAGATGGTTTGGTGACGATTGACCCAAATTTAATACCCAGAAACCGCCTAAAGAATTTCAATTTGGTTTGATCAACTGTTAGGAAAAGGATTTCCCAACCCAGGTGAATGAAAGTGTCATGTTCAAGAGTGGTTACAAAGTATGACAAATAGGTTCATTTTTCTCTCTTTTCCCCCACCATTTCTGGCAAGTACCTCTTTATTTTTTACAAGCTTGAATAGGATAACATATTCTTGATTATAAGCTCATCCTTCGGATGAGTCCAACTTAGTTTAAATTCGAACCCTAAGAAGGAGTGGTCCGTTCCTGTTTGTAATTGAACAAGTCCTTTACTGTTGAAATTTAACGAGTCCAGTATCGGAGAAACTCGGCATTTTTCATTTTTAGAGAGTCTGAAAAAACTTAAGAAGACTCCAAGGTTGACTTTTTTGTAAATTTGTGTCTCCCAAGCTCGAAAAAGTATAAAATAATACTTGAGAGAACCGCTTGATCTTTTATGACCAAGGAGTACTTTTCGTAATTAGTGCCTCTGATCCGAAAAAGTAAAAAAACGATCAACGACACGTCGTTTTATTACTAATATCGAATTTGAAACGACAAAAACCCGACAATCTTTTCGTGTTTTTACGATCAGAAAAGGGTTGTAAGAGGACCGTCTTTTTAGTTCTATTTTAACGAGCTTAAAAAGAAAAACTCGGAAATATTTTCATGTTTTAGGAGTTAGAAAAGAGCTTAAATGTGACTCTAATGGTTTTTCTCTGAAAATGATTGATTTCGCCTGAAAATCCGTTATCCTGAACAAAAACTCAAACATTACTCATACCTGTTTAATAATAGGTAAAAATGTTGCAAAAAACACCCTTTTTAAAGTGAAGCATAAACAAATTTAAAAGTTATTTACCCAAAAAACTTATAAAAACGACTTTTTACCATTCATTTTTACCATTTGAGATTTGGGTGAGAAAAAACGGCTTTTGACTAGAAACTTCCCGTAAATATTGCAGAAAATCCATCCATCGGAATCGAACGCCGTCTCCTCCAGGTAATCCACATCATCCTACTCTTCATTTTTGTTTGTTTGAAATTGTTTTTTAGGGTTTAAATTTTGGTTTTAGGAGGTTTTTAGGTTTGAAAACCCACACGCGGGGGCCCGCAGGTTTACCATAGGGGACCTGCGTACCCTGACTTTTTCGCAATGGGCAAAAAGTCGGGGGAACACACCTGCTGTGAAGGCAAGGTGCGGACCGCACGCACTGTCCCTAACAAGGGGGTGCGTACCCCGCGCATAGGTTTATGAAAACCTAACTAACTCAAAAAATACCTAATGAAATCAATTTTGCATATTCTAATTCACCTTTTTTACTTGATTGTAGGATATACATCATGCTTGATTGGCGAGAACGGGAGCACAAGGATGTGGACCTCGCCGCGATGAATCATCAACCTTCGATCGATGCATTGAAGGCATGTGGCTTGTACAAGTTCTGGGCCATACCTGGCATGAGGGCCTAGGTGGACTTTTACAGTCGATGGTTGATAGATGGAGTATACAGGACCAATGCTTCTTTATTGGTGGACACCAGCTTGAAATCGAGCCAGCTGATATATACTTCTTGACTGGTTTCCCCAGGAGGGGTGAACACTTGACTCTATTTGGGCCCAGGGCAGGTGGCCAGTCTATCGAGAGCCTCCGCCTAGAGTTCTGCAATGTCCAGAACCGGGACAAAGGGATAGATATAAAAACCATATCCCTTCCTGAACTCATGGTTATTGCATTTACAGTTACCAGACTTTGCGGCAGTGCAGCGCTACACATTGCCACCGGATCCCAGATGCAGATGGCAGTTGATTGCTTTCGAGGCACCATTTTCAATTGGTGCAATGCTATGTTGGCCAATGTGAAGGGCCAACTGACCAGGGCCAAAAACGGACAGTTAAAGACCTTTGGTTATGGTGCTATAGTTGTGATTTTTTGCTTGGAGAGGGTTCCGATGCTAATCCCACAACACCTTACTGTTGGAGCTAGGCTTCCTCGAGGGCCCAAACTGATGCGATGGGTTGCAGTTATGGCTCGTCATCCTGATGAGGGGACTGAGGTCATTCAGTTCAAACCTGAGTATTTCCAATGGTTGGAAAATTAGGTTTTTGATATTCAGGACTTTCCTTATGCTGGGGTTGATTTTCGTGGAGACCCAGACATGGCTCTTCTGCCAGGAGAGCAATGGGATGATGCAAGTAAAATCATTTTCAACATTTTTCCTAATTTAATTTTTTGTTGTTTTTATGTCATCCCAAAACTGATAGTAAAAGTTTCAAATGTAGATGTGGGCCCACGGCGACCAGCCGCTCTCCAGACTTACGAGAGGAAACAACCAGTTGCACCGGCTCCAGCCCCACAGGACGAATCAGCAGAGACTTTGGCCGAGTTGGAGAGCCATTTAGAGCGCCTGACAGGGGACATGCCCTAGACCAGTATAGATGACATCCCTCGTCGACTTCAGTGCTATGTGATTGGAGTCCCGGGACCTTTTAGGAGGTTCCTTTGTAAGGTGGCCCGTGCAGTGGTTTCGTATCAAGATCATCACCAGTGATGGGATGATTGCCTATTGTAGTCATATATGACATTTTTACTTTTTGTACTTATCATTTTTGCCGATCATAAGGTGTTTTTCAACCTATTATCGAGGACGATGTATTATTTTGACACACTCCTATATATATGATATCATTATTACCATCTTATCTTGTTAAAACATGTTATGGAATGTTTTTTTAAATTTACTTGCATGATTATTGCACATGTCTACTTAACATTTGAGAAGCAATTGCATCTGCTAATGTATTTAAAGATCTTGGAATATGGTGATATTCAATATAGTCAAATTCACGTTCCAATTGATGCACTCTCAAAAATAATCTCAATAACACTGAATTTCTAATGGCGTATACTCTATTAAGCTGTAATACAATGAGTTCAAAATCTAAACTCACTATCAAACTCCGAATCCCAAATGAAATAGATTCAGATAATAACTCAATCACTGTACTATACTCTACAATGTTGTTTGTTGTTTGACCGAGGCTTACCCCATGCATAGATACCAACTCGTCAGAGGGCGAATAGATAACCCAAGTTGCAGAAGAAATATTTCGTGTACTACGACAAGCACCATCAGCGAAACCAATGTATGTTTGGAGAGGCGTTGACATCTACGACATCAAGAGTAAAACCAAGATAAGCAGGAATAACGACGAAAAACTCTCTCTAAGCTAAGCACACTTTTTAATCTAAAACACACCAGCTAGAAGGAAAACTAACCTAACTAAAAAATCTCCACACTCATTTTAAGCATAATACCTCTTCAGGTAATGACCATTTTTGGGTTTACCTAAAGAGACCCCGTCAAAGTCTACCAATTCATAGGCCTCTTTTGCCAGCTTTTGCTTGACAACATAGGGACCATGCCACATAGGCACGAATTTTCCAGCTCCTAATTTATCATTTGCCTTATCGTATAATAAGACTAGATCTCCTTCCGAAAAATTTCGAGGGCTCACATTTTGATCATACTGAGCTTTAATACGTTTTGCATGAGATTCGATCGCAAACGCAGCATTGCATCGATTCTCATCTAGATGAGCCAATTATAACAAACATCTTTCCTCTTCAGAAGTGGCTGGAAGTAACTCGATGGCCATTCGCAATGACAGGATTTCGCACTCAATAGGTAACACAGCTTCCAAACCATAAACTAGTTGGAAAGGAGATAAACCTGTCGATGTTTTTACTGAGGTTCGATACGCCCAAAGCGCTGAAAATAGCACGTTGTGCCAATTCGACCGATGAATCCCAATGATTCGTCGGATCATGATGACTAGAACTTTGTTGATGGCTTCAACCAGGCCATTAGCTTGTGGATAATAAGGAGCTGAACTATCATGACACAAGCCAAGCTGGCCTGTAAGTTCAGTCATCATAACGTTTCGAAAATGACGCCCATGATCAGTGATAATCGCTTGTGGAACACCAAACCTAGCAATTATATGATTGAATATGAAAATCGCAGTTGTTTTTCCTTCTTCCTCAAATGTAGGCATCGCCTCGGCCCACTTGGTAAAATAATCTACCGTAAGGATAATATACGCATGTCCCCCGGCCGAGTGAGGGTTACATGTAATAAAATCGATACCCCATTTGGCAAAAGGACCAACGAAAATTATAGGGTGAAGAGGAGCAGGTGGAGCGTGCATCTTTCGATCAAAAATTTGGCAGTTGTGGCATTTTCGGACCGCAAAAATACAATCTTTAAACACAGACGGCCAGAAGTAGCCAGCGCACAGTATCTTTTGGGTTGTAGTATACCCAGACATATGACTGCCACACGCTCCAGAGTGATGGTCATTTAGGACCCTTTCAGCTTCCTCATGAGTCAAACAACTTCGAAAAACAGAGTCCTCCCCACGATGATAAAGAGTATCTCCAATAATTTTGAATTGTTGGGACTGGAATCGTATTTTTCGACGTTTTGATCGTGAAATATCTGGCCGAAAGGATTCGGTTTGGAGATAAACGATGATATCCCCGTACCACGGATATAAAGTGCTGATTAGAAACAAGGATTCATCCGCAATGGGCTCCTCCGCCACAGTTTCCATGTCAGCACGTGGGAAGTCACATTAATTCCACAAAAACTAAAGATTTCTTTGACTTAGACTTTTCAAACTCCAAGTCGAACTCCTGTAGGATGACAATCCATTTGGAGTACTTGCCTCAAAGCAATTGCTTGGTTAAAATATAGATCATAGGGTTGCAATCAGAAATAACTATAGTCTTACGTAGTAAAATGTAATGACGAAAACGTTGGACAGCTTGAACAGTTGCCAATGCCAATTCCTCCACATGTGAGTATTTTAGCTCAGTTGGATTTAACGTTCGACTAAGGTAATATATCACATGTTCAGCACCGAATTCATCATCCTAAACTAACACCATTCCAATGGTGGAATGGGAGGCGGCGAGATACAAGAAGTAATCTTGGTTGCAGTTGGGAGGATGCAACAATAGTGCATGGGTCAACGCTTGTTTTAGTGCATCAAAAGATCTCTCAGCTATATCGTCCCAAAAGAATGAAGTATTCTGCTTCAACAACCGGGTAAAACCTTTTGTGATCTCAGCGTAGTTAGGGATGAATTGATGTAAAAATTTTGCTTTCCCTTGCAAACTTTGGAGTTGGCGAAGACTCGAAGGAGGAGGCAATTTGATAATGGCTTCAACCTTCGAGGGATCAACGCGAATGCCAGCTTTCAAAACAACAAACCCCAGTAATCGACCCGTTTCAATACAGAAAACACACTTGTGGGGGTTCAATCGAATCCGATAATGCCTACACCTCATAAATATTGCTCTTAAATGGACAAGATGATCAGCTCGATGTATTGAATGAGCAGGCAAGTCATCGAGATAGGGTTGCAAAATGTGCTTGATATCATGAAAAGCATAAGACATGGCTCGTTGAAAAGTTGCCCCAGCGTTCTTCCCAAAAGGTAATTTACAATAGGCAAATGTCCCCAATGGACAAATGAATGTCGTTTTTGGTTGATCAGCAGGCAAAATATTGATTTGATTGTATCCGAAAAAACCATCCATGAAGGAGAAAATTTCACTGTCGGCACAATCATCAATGATTTGATCAATATAGGGAGTGGGGTAATTGTCCTTTGGACATGCTCGATTAATGTCCCTATAGTCGATACATATTCTTATTGTCCCTTGTTTTTTGTTAACAAGAACAATATTCGATACCCAATCCGTTAACGGGATCGGATAAATGAAACCTGCTTTGAGTAATTTTTCAACTTCCGCTTTAATCGCAGTAGCTTTTCTTGGGTGAATATGATGCAAACGTTGCCGGATGGGTTTAGCATCCAGGTAAGTTTTGATTTCATGAACTACAATTGCGGGGTCAATTCCTAGCATTTCCTCATATGAGTAGGCAAACACGTCGTAAAATTCTTGAAATAAGGCCTTATATGTTTGAATTTCATCTTCCGTACAAGAGGCACCTATATGAACGTTTTCAATAATTCCATGCTTAACTGAAATGTCAAGGGGAATAGTTCGAGAAATATTTCCCAAGTTTAACTTGGAATCGGAATGTTTCATTGGATTCTGAGCGTCCTTAACTTATTCAGTCGTAAAAATGGATGAAAAATCATTTTCAAAATGATCGTCCTTGGGTAAAAATGAAGATCTGTGATGAAGTTATTCCCATGGTAACTCATCGACGCATAGGATTTCATGAATTTGCTCATCAGTTTGAACAAGTTCAGAAAACGTTATTAAATCCGAGTTTGATGTCGAAAGTGATTCCTCATGGACCACATTCGTTAAGTCGATTTGGGTTGATGTTGTGTCGAAGAATGACTGCACGGTCTGATACGCAAGTTCATACGGACTGAAAGGCATAAGAGTACCAAATGAGTCTATCTCAGATTTAGAAGGTATGATCCAAGGATCATCATTAACAATGGTACCTGATGAAATCATATGAATGGTTGAAGTAGAAGACGATGCGCTGATAGGAGGAAAAGGAAAAGTGCCCAGTAAACCAGAATCTTTAACTAGTCCTACTCCAACATCCTTATATGGGATCATCGCTTTACCAACATGCTGAATGCTTTCAGCAGAGGCTGGGTCGGATGAAAAGTAAGACAACTAGTCTAAGGTTACGATCTTTCCATTGTGAGGGAACTTTATAAGCCGAAAGACCGATGAAATGACATCTGTCATAGCGTAAGACCAACTACGACCCAAGAGAAGGTTGTACTCTAGAGGGACATCAACCACTTCCACATCTAGATTAACGGCTTTACCTTCAACCCCTATAGGTAAATCCTATAGAATACCAAAAGGATGAAACCCACGGCCATCAAAGGCCTTTAGAATTGCCAGGGATTGATTTAGTGAAGGAGAACCAAGCGATATCCAACACTGTATCAACATAATACACGTGGAAGCTCCCTCTTCAATCATAGTCCTATGAACAGGTCTATTTTTTGCTATCACTGGAATCTAGACAGCCATCTGATGAGGTAAGCGCGGTGTACTATTTTCTAGATCGAATATTATAAGGTTTGGGTCCTGAATGTCAACAGCTCCTATAGCCGACAAAAGTAATTTACGCTGTGCTGGACATGATTGCAGCACTTCCAAAGCCGACATTGCTGAGGGTGAAACAGCTAAATCCTCAACAATGTTATAGTTCTGAGCTACTCTCGCATGTGGATTGAAAGCAGATTTTCGAAGTATACCCTTGGTGGGCAGTTTGATTACTAAGTCTGGATTAGGTTTCTCGATCTGTAGTGGATCGGAACCAGGAGCTGAGGTTGATAGATTAGAATGAGAAGATTCTGCTTCTTTACCATCAACAGGACTTTTACTGCCATAATCTTGCGATTGAGTCACAATCCTTACATGGGACATCATCAATATGGGTTCTTCATTGGCACTGGAGGATGAACCTATCATCTTACTGTCTTGAGTTGGAAAAGGATCCTTCAAAACAACAAGAGTTTGGGAACCTTTGACAATTTTCTCAACCTCTGCATGATGAGGGTAGTCTCTCATAAAATCTTCTTCATCACAAATGAGACACGGATAATGAGGTTTGCGTTTTTCATCAGTTGATTCCACTTTTTCTGGTTTCTCTTTCGAATTCTTATATGTTTTATTCTTCTTCTTCCCTTTCTTCTTACCACCAGTTTTTGATTTAGCTGTAGATGACTCTACAACATGAATATCGGCGGAAAGTTCCGCGGAAGAATCTCCTGTCGGGGAATCTGGCAAGGTTATGATAGGAGAATAATTCTTGGAAGACTTCTTCTTACTTTTGTTATTAACCGTACCAATCATACCATGAACAGAATGAGACCCTGAAGGAGCAGCAACGATTTGATTTTGTTTGGGTAGATCGGGGATTTTCTCGTGTAACGTACCCGACTGAGTATAAACTAAGTGAAGGTACTGTGCTTGAGCAATTACTTGCTCCTCAGTAAT
Organism: Pinus taeda; assembly: GCA_000404065.3. Lineage (NCBI taxonomy): Eukaryota > Viridiplantae > Streptophyta > Pinopsida > Pinales > Pinaceae > Pinus > Pinus taeda. The sequence continues at coordinate 30,349 of APFE030399218.1, forward strand.
GACTCCGGCCTTAGCTACATCCTTAGTGATCTTGGGTAGTAAAGATTTTACAAACCATTCAACTAAGATCTGATCCAGGATAAAAAATTTCACTAAACGCCGTCGACGTCTCCATTCATGAATATGATCTAAAATGTAAGTGGACGTTGACTTCTTTAACGAGGTCAATAATTCCGTGCCATTAACATATATGATTGGCAACTGAAAATGAGTTAAAAACAAAGTAGCTAACTGACTAAAGTTATAAAAAGTGGCTTGCGGTAACTCAATGTACCACTTGGTCTCAAGACCAATTAGAGTGCGCTGGAAAAGTCGTAAACGAATTGAATCATCTGAAATGGAATTAGACGCACACCAGAGGTGATAAGTCATCACATGGTTCGACGGGTCCTCTGCTGGCTTACCTTCGAACTTAGGAATATCATTGGGCAACTTATGTGGCATTGGCGGCCAATACTGAAGATAGTTAATTGGATCATTCATAAGGCGTGTCAAGTTAGACAAGTCCAAAGTTGCGATAAACGGTAACTGACGATTAGCGTCCCTAAAACTCTGGGTCTACAGACCTACCTTGGGAGGAGGATATCCAGGATAACTAGGAATTGGAATTGCATTTGGGATATTCTATCCTCATGGAAAACCAGGATTAACCGGACCATACTGGGGTTGCTGAGGTTGTTGATATGTATACCTAGGGTATGGTTGATACTGATAGGCTAGTTGCTATCGACACTGTCCTTGGTACAGTTGTTGATTAAACTGAGGTTGAGTGGTGACAACCGTACTTCCTATAGGCGTCTGAACCGAAGTGTGGACCGTGGGTCTAGACTGAGGTAAAGATGTCTAAGGAGTAGATACAAGGATAGTAGAAACCAAAGCTATCGATACTCCAAAAGAAGGTGGGGTAGATGCAGTAGATGTTGCAGTAGTTGCAGTAGACGTTTGAGGCGGAGTACGAGGTGTACTAGGCCCAGACTGAGAAACTACAGAAGGTGCAGAAGTTTGAACAGTAGACTGGATAGGTTGTTGGGATGAACCAGAAATAAAGGGTTGCCCAGTTTGAGATGACAACTATGCATTCGGTTGCAAAAACTGTTGGGATTGAGATGGATCCCACACTAAATTCGTTCCGGGTTATGGACCCATAACATGTTAAGGATATTGAGGACCATAACCGGGTTGAGGGTAGGGTTGATAATATGATTGACCAGAAAGTGGTTGGTAACCTTGGGGTGGGTACTGACCTTGGGGTTGATAACCCTGAGGCACGTACTGATACTAGGGTTGACCTTGAGGTACATATTGATACTGGGGTTGATCTTAAGGTACATATTGATATTGAGGTTGAGTTTGAGGTACATATTGATACTGAGGTTGACCTTGAGGTACATATTGAGTTTGGGGTTGACCTTGAGGAATGTACTGTCCCGTAGGTATGTACTGTCCTTGAGGTTGCCCCGCAGGCGCAAATTGAGTACCCTGACATTGCCCCTCAGGCATAAACTAGGTACCTTGAGGTTGAGGATTGGGAATAGAACCTGACATCATGAGAATATCTTATACATTCAATGGTTTTGTACCATTATTTCCAGTTAATAGCTTTTTTTCAATAGGTTGAGGAGATGCTCTCGAAAAATACCAGAAATGGACTAATACCTAGCAGGAACAGAAGGACTGCCATACAAAAAGGCTTCCGGAGATTGAGAAAACATGGACGACTGTTTGGACATATTCAACGGAGGATAGTAACCTCTAGTTGTTGCGTGATAAGAAATATGAGGTGGTGAAAAACTTAGTCCGAGCTTTCCAAAAAACAAGTCAATGAAATATACCAAGAACTGCTCCTAGGTGGACTGTAAAAGATTGATTCACACTCCCTAAGGTCTAAAATAGGTCGATCTTCTGGAATAGGGATGCCTTCCTCGTTTTCTGAAATAACAAGTTCTTCAATAGCTATTAGTCCAGAAAGAAGATCTTGGGTAATTATTGCTTCTACCCTAGGTGAACTAGGATGACTAGAAGCTGGAGAAGCAAACCCTGATATTGGAGTATAAGCAATTTCAGATTCAGGTTCAGATATTTCAGGTTCTTCACCTATATCACTAGTAGATGAAACACTACCAGTAACTTTTGAAATAGATACAGGCTGCGTACTATAATCTGCTATTAACACTGAAAAATCAGGATATCCCACCAAAGCGAACTCTCCTCTTTCAGGTGACCCACTTGTACTGTCTCTAGGAGTGACCAGGGCCCGTAGCCCTTTAGGCTGGCTTGGTCAAAACTCAGGAGGTTGGCCCTGAAGTCTACGAGAATTCCTTCGTAATTCAGCCATGGTTAAAAAATTTTAACTACTTCACACAAAAACAAAGTAAAATCTCAATGAAAACCACCTAAATCCTGTAAAGAACCAAACAAACTGAATCACACGCCTAAAGAATCTAGGAGATCAATCACACACAAACAGTAACTTTCCATACCGAAAACACTAGTTGGTGATGAAATCCAACATCGCATAGTTCAATACAGAAATAGTGGTTGGAACAGTTACCCCGGCAACCTTCTTAATGAATAGACTAGCGCAAGTTTCTCCACTAAACTGTCTCGAGTGAAGAGAACCCCCCAGAAAATCCATGTGAGTCTAGCCGGTGTCTACTCCAGGTACAGTGGGATCTTCTCACCACCGTCACCTTAGGAAGAATCCTATAGAATATGATCAGTATGGTTACCAACAGAAACAAATATACCTGGGGGAATAGTCTATGATCCGATACGCATGCAAGGGCAGAGTAACAACCTCAATCCCCTTGAAGGCTCCTTGACATAAACCAAGGTTTACCAACAAGTGACCCCAGGCTCCTCGACAATGGTTAATCCAAGGTTTACCATTTTTAATAGGTGAATATCTGCAATCGTTCCCAATGAGGAAGGATTGATTCCCACACTGGTTTGGACACAATCTTGTGCTTCTCCTTTAAGAGGAGCTTTCCTAGAGCATAGATGCAACAATTGGATTTCTCTCCTACCGCAAGATACAACTACTTGTTTGTTTTATTTTCTTGGAGAGTTAAGTACTCCCTACTCCAAGACACTAGCCTAAGCTATGTTGGTGTAATAGAGCCCTAGAAATAAAAATATTTCTAGATTAATTTTACTTTAAGCGTTATTTTTATTGGTTTTTTATTAAGTCAAGAGGCGTGGAGATGAAACTCGTGGTGTGAAGACTTGACTCGAAATCACTAAAAAAATGCACTTAAGATGATTAAACAATCTTTTCTCTTCAATGAACTTCTAGCTAGGAAAGAGTTCGAGAATGCAAATGCGTGTAAACACAAATCTTTCTTAACAAACAAATTAAAGGAAGAGTTTTTGTTCCAATGCACTCAACGGAGATTGAGAAAACATGGATGACTGTTTGGACATATTCAACGGAGGATAGTAACCTCTAGGTGTTGGGTGATAAGAAATACGAGGGGGTGAAAAGCTTAGTCCGAGCTTTCCAAAAAATAAGTCAATGAAATATACCAAGAACTGCTCCTAGGTGGACTATAAAAGATTGATTCACACTCCCTAAGGTCTAAAATAGGTCGATCTTCTGGAATAGGGATGCCTTCCTCATTTTCTGAAATAGCAAGTTCTTCAATAGCTATTAGTCCAGAAGGAAGATCTTGGGTAATTATTGCTTCTACCCTAGGTGAACTAGGATGACTAGAAGCTGGAGAAGCAAACCTTGATATTGGAGTAGCAGCAATTTCAGATTCGGGTTCAGATATTTCAGGTTCTTCACCTATATCACTAGTAGATGAAACACTACAAGTAACTTTTGAAATAGATACAAGCTACATACTATAATTTGCTATTAACGCTGAAAAATCAGGATATCCCACCAAAGCAGATTCTCCTCTTTCAGGTGACCCACTTGTACTGTCTCTAGGAGTGACCAGGGCCCGTAGCCCTTCAGGCTGGCTTGGTGAAAATTCAGGAGGTTCACCCCGAAGTCTACGAGACTTCCTTCGTAAATTCAGCCACAGTTAAAAAATTTTAACTACTTCACACAAAAACAAAGTAAAATCTCAATGAAAACCACCTAAAGCCTCTAAAGAACCAAAAAAATTGAATCACGCGCCTAAAGAATCTAGGAGATCAATCACACACAAACAGTAACTTTCCATACCGAAAACACTAGTTGGTGATGAAATCCAACATTGCATGGTTCAATACAGAAATAGCGGTTGGAACAGTTACCCCGACAACCTGCTTAATGAATAGACTAGCACAAGCTTCTCCACTAAACTGTCTCGAGTGAAGAGAACCCTCCAGAAAATCCATGTGAGTCTAGCCAACGTTTGCTCCAAGTACAGTGGGATCTTCTCGCCACCGTCACCTTAGGAAGAATCCTATAGAATATGGTCACTATGGTTACCAACAGAAACAAATATACCTGGGGGAACAATCTACGATCCGATACGCATGCAAGCGTAGAGTAACAAGCTCAATCCCCTTGAAGGCTCCTTGACATAAACCAAGGTTTACCAACAAGTGACCCTAGGCTCCTCAACAATGGTTAATCCAAGGTTTACCATTTTTAATATGTGAATATCTGGCATCGTTCCCAATGAGGAAGGATTGATTCCCACACTAGTTCGGACATGATAACGTGCTTCTCCTTTAAGAGGAGCTTTCCCATAGCATAGATGCAACAATTGGATTTCTCTCCTACCGCAAGATACAACTACTTGTTTGTTTTACTGTCTTGGAGAGTTAAGTACTCCCTACTCCAAGACACTAGCCTAAGCTATGTTGGTGTAATAGATCCCTAGAAATAAAAGATTTCTAGATTGATTTTACTTTTAGCGTTTGTGTTATTAAGGCTGTTATTACTCAAATGGGTAAATGGATATGAAACCAATGGTGTTATGACCCGACTCAACTGAATGCAATCGAATATGATAATGCAATATTTTCAATTCGATGAATCCTAACTAAAGTAACGAGAGAGTTTCCATTCACTTCCAACAATGAAAAAAATTGATCACTAAGAGAAAATATAACAAATTCTCTAATGCACTAATTTCATCAAGATAAACTAATGCAAATCAATTTCAAAACCTTTTTTTATTTTTATTTTTGTGTAAATTCAAATCAAAGAAAATTGATCTAAATCTACGATTGATTTTTCAGAATGTAAACTATGCAATTGTAATCTACACACATTTCACATTCATATTCCGGAAAGGAGAATTCTAATTATGCAAATGTGATCTATGCAAGAGAATTCTCAAACACAAGGTGATTCTAATGTAATCTAAGAACCAATCAAGTGCAAGTCGAGAAAATTGGGTGATAGTTCCAAAGATCAAAAAATAAAAACACTCAAAGGCGATTAACACTCATACACAATTGCAAAAACAAGAGGAAAAATATGCAAAATTATGAAAAGACTGAGACAAACCTCCAAGTAATAACTGATGGAAATCAAATTTAGAATTTCTCAAAAAAGAGACTCAAAACACCCAATTGGTAAAAGCTTAAAGCAGGAATGCCAATGAAATTAGCCAAGATGAAAGCTTCTGACAGGTAACTAGTGGATCTGGGCAGCAATAAATAAACGATAAACAAAATCTAATGGGTAAAAATGGAAAAAATTGAAATTTTCTAAGCTTTTGATAGGGGTACGCAGGCAGCCTGTTGGCACAGGTGCGGCCACGCTCTGTGTACAAAGCAAAAGTGCGCACTAGTACGCACTGAGCTTAACTCAGAGGGTGCGTACTGCGCTCAAAATCAAGAAAAATAAAAACTAACTCAACCCTAAGCTATTCCACCCAAATTCACAGTCAATCAGTCAAAAACCAGAAAAGAAATGACTTTTCTCAGATCAAAGTTTCATACAAAGGAAAAATCATTCACATTAATGGAGTTCCCCAGCGGAGTCGCCAATTTGTCATGCGGAAAGAGTTATTTTTGCTGACAAAACTAACCTCCCTAGGAGTCTAAGACTCTCTAGTGACAAACAAGACAATTAAGAGCAATCCTGCCTAAACATACATTATTCTATGAGAAACCAAGTGTTTTTCGATCCTACCTCAAATCCAACATTTGTTGCAGCAGTCCAGCCTCGTCGATCCAGATGAACTCCTCCTTCACTTTGAAACCTGCATACACTAACAATCA
>APFE030399253.1:1289-11318 GCA_000404065.3 Pinus taeda
TTAATGGATTATAGTGTTGAGATAGAGAGAGTGATGGGGAAAGAGATAGAGGGAGGTAACAAAGAAAGGGAGAGAGAGAAAGGAAGAGAGGGAGGATTCGAGAGAGACAAGCAGAGAGGGAGAGAGAGAGAGAGATGGGATTGGATGGGGGGAGAGAGGGAGGGAAAAGGAAATACATAGAGAAAGAAAGATGGAGAGAAAGTGGGAGTAATAAGAGAGGGATAGAGTGTCTGTATATTTGAGGGGCTGAGATATAGAGACAAATGACAGATGCAGGGGGAGAGAGAGATGGGGGAGAGATAGATAGATGTACATTAACTATATGTATGATATACATTAAATAGATGTATGATATATGATGGGCATTTATTTTAGTGTAAGAAAAAAAATATTGACAACGTGCATTAATATATGTGTTATAGTAATACTTATTAATCATGTTTTCCACCATTCAACATTTTTAATCCCTTTGCATTCAAAATACCATTGAAACTTACTAGACGATTAATGCTCCAAATATCACAATGATTGACTTTGGAGAAAGCTACTATTCATATTGGAGCACAAGAGAGATAAGGTATGACATTTAATACAATGGTTGGAATTAAAGATTAGAATGATCCATGATTTCAATCACCACTTTCATATGATCGATCTATAAAGATGGAAATGTTGGAAATACTTGGGGGGAGGGGGCGGGGGGCATGAATCAATATTTCTTTTTCAATAATTATTTTATCGGTTTAAAAAAACATTTATATTTGGTACACATAAATAATAACAGGAATAGATGCTTTTTATAATCTATCTTGCAATAAATCAAGTACCTATATTATATATAATATATATATATATATATATCAAAATATATATATATATATATATATATATATATAATATGTATTCTCTATATATGTAGGTATGTATATATGTATTGTATATATATATATATATATATTATAATATATATATATAATATATATATTATATATATATATATATATATGTATATATTATTGTGTGTTGTGTGCTGTGTGTGGTGGTGTGTTGTGTGGTTTCAATTATTTACCAAGCACCAACTTGGACTCTTTGTGAGGCTCCCACCTCTAGAGAACCAACTCTATCTTGTCAAGGCACTAACCTTGAATATAGGGGCACCAACTCCCAGGACACCAATCCTTTCAGTTCTGAGGCAGGAAACTCAAGGGCTCCAACCCTCTATTGTAACTGTCAAGATTTGTTTGGATGTAGTTCTCTGCTCCAACCTTGTTTGACCTATGACTTACTTCTGTCGTCCTGTTCCTTTCACTTCTGCCAAAACTTTGACTCCCTTTTTTTCTCTTACAGTTTGCCAACAACATTAAAATTTCCTTGTTCTCTGTTTTATATGCCTGATACGCCTGACCTTTCACTTCCTCCTTGCTCGCTTGAGCTTGAGCTTCCTCAATGATCACTTAATCTTTCATCTTCCTCTACACTCACTCTTCGGCTTCCTCTATCTCTTCGACTTCATCAATATTCACAGGGCACGTTATTGTGGAAGAGAGGTTGAATTACAATAATGTTGCATATTAAAGAAAACATCAAAGAGGTCCCCTTTTTTAATATTCATACAATATACATTAATAATCCCACAATCGCAATCACAACCAAGCCGATGCCCCATTAACATAGTTAGAAATATATAATTGGTGGTCCCACAAGCCATGTCATTATCTCAATCGCAATCACAAGTTTCTGGAGGTCTTTTATACATCACACCTATAACATCGTCAATGGCAAATTGCCGACTGCCCCTACCAGATGTGATATGATTACAAATTATTTTTAATAATTCTATTGGGTCCGTGTATATATATATATCGCAAGTAGTGGTTTGCATCCCTTTGAGACTTGCGATATCGCAATCAGAGCTTTAATATGACAAGGCCTTAAACACTTGCGATCCATAACTCCCGACATGACGGACATGATATAACATTAGAGCGTATTAGAATGGTGCAGGCGGGTCAATTCTCCACTATAAATTTCAACCCCCAAAATCTAATGGTCCATAACGATTTCGGGTGGATTACTTGCACGAGAGTTACTCACCCGAAATGATTGGTTTTTCTCTCTCCTCTAGTTGCTACATGTAAACGATTAAATGGAATTGGGTGCTATCCTCTAAATACAACTTACCATTTTTCATCTGCTCAAAATCCCACTTATAGCTTCAAATCCACCTTCCTTAATTGACTAATGCCCGAGCTTTTTTGTATCCAATGACTGTAGATCTTCTACCATCGACAGTTGGGACACCTTCTCTGAATTCCTCTTTCACTACTGCTTAAATCAATATCTGTTGTTCATTTCTTAATACCAGTCTGCGCAATTTAATCTTGGTCGATCATTTCCTTCGACCTCATCCGTTGAGCTCCAATATCCAATGGTTCCTATGTGTTCAATCTTCATTTTTCTCCAAAATTTGACTTTGATTCATTTTTTCAGTATTTTTCCTATGGTTTTGGGTTTTCTTCATGGTTTCGTCCTTTCACTTTTCCACCTTTCTCTGAGCCTGCCTTCTGCAAATTCATACATTGTTGATTCTCTCTGAGCTTCACTCTGACTCTTCAACTAGATTGAAAGGCCCATTATGATTCCTCTTTACTTCTTTTGATGAATTCTTCCTCTCGGTCCTTCTTGGGCGTACATTACGCACTATACTCTTCATATGGCTCCTCTGATGTGGCTCCTTCTCAATCTTCTACTCTTACACTTGCTTCTCTTCTCTGCTTTGATAGCTCTACTTTGATATCTCCTTAGTTTCTTATTTCCATTAATGACAATCTAGATCAACAATATCCCCCTTTGTCATTGATGGCAATATTCTTCTTCTCTCCCCTTTTGACATCACTGGAAAAGGAGTGCACAAGGAATCCCCCTGTCGAACTGCTCCCCCTGTCCTCCAACATCTTTATGAATCAACATAAGTCATGCTAAAGAGGTAACCCCATCTTTTGACGAAGATGTTCAAATGCTTCTCGAGGAAGAGGTTTTTTGAAAATATCATCTATCTGCTCCTTAGCATTGATATATTCCAAGATGATGTTTGGTCAACTACTTCTTCATGAAGGAAATGATACTTTATTGGTATATGTTTGGTTTTTGAGTGCATCACTGGATTTTTGCTGAGGATGATCGCACTTGTGTTATCACAATAGAAGGTAATTGGTTGATTTGTACCTATGTTGACATCTTTTAGAGCTTCCTTAATCCATGATATTTGAGTACAATTATGCACGGAAGCTATATACTCATCTTGATTTGTAGATAGTGACATGGATGTCCTTTTTTTGTTGAGCCAAAATACTAAATCGTCTCCCAGAAAGAATGCATTTCCACTAGTAATTTTTCGATCATCAACACTTCCACCCCAATCAACATCAGTGTATGCAGTCACACTAAGAGTTTAGCTCTTAGGGTACCAAAGGCCGAAATCAGGAGTTCCTTTCAAGTATCTGAGGTTTATTTTTACAGCCATCAAATGGAATTGCTTAGGGGATGATTGAAATCTTCCCACCATTCCTAATGCGCACATAATGTTAGGTCTCATAGCAGTTAAGTATAGAAGGGCTCCAATTTTTTATCTATAATTAGTTTCACCTACTGGAGGGGATTCATCATCTTTGATTGATTTATAATTTGTGGTCATAGGTGTGATCATAGGTGCACAGTCTTCCATTCCATATCTTTTAAACACGTCTTTAAGATATTTGGCTTGAGATATGAACATGCCTGACATGGTTTGAAATACTTGTAGTCCAAGGAAGTAAGATAACTCTCCTATCATCGACATCTTGAACTCTTTTGACATATTTTGAGAAAACTCATGGCTTATCTCATCATTATTACTAGCAAAAATCATATCATCAACATAAGCATGTGTGACTAGTAACTTATCCTCATTCGTCTTTATCTAGAGATTACTTCCTCCCAACCCCTTCTTGAAGCCTTGTTGTTGTAGATAGTTATCCAATCTAGCGTACCAAGCTCTAGGAGCTTGTTTACACCCATATAATGTCTTTTTCAACTTACAAACAAAGTCTTCTCCTTCTGTTAGAATGAACCCTTCTAGTTTCTCCATGTAGACTTCTTCCTTGAGTTCCCCACTCAGAAATGTTGATTTTACATCCATTTGATAGATTTTGAATCCTTTTGAGCAGGTGAATGCCAAGAACATCCTGATAGATTCAACACGAGCTACTGGTGCAAATGTTTCATCAAAATCAATTCCTTCAATTTGTGAATAGCCTTTACAAACAAGCCTTGCCTTGTTTTTGATGATTTTTCCATCTTCATTCATTTTGTTTTTGAATACCCATTTGGTTCCTATTACGTTTTTGTCCTTTGTATGAGGTACCATCTCCCATGTCTCGTTCTTCTCAATTTGAGACATTTCTTCTTCCATGGCTTTTACCCAATGAGGATCCTTACTTGCTTGAGTAAATGTTTCTAGTTCTATCATGGATAGAAGAGAAACATCATTCTTCTTTGGTGTACTAGTCATCCCTCTTCGGGTTTGCATCACTTCATCCATATTGCCAACAATATGCTCTTTTGGGTGATATTTTTGGAGAAATTTCATCTTTGAAGGGGTTTGAGATATTTTTTTTTCCTTTGTTTTTCCTTGGTCCTTTTCTTCTTTTTCGGGTTCCTCTTCTTCAATGAGAGGATCAACTTCATGTTCTTCAATTTATTTTTCTGGAAGGTCTTCATCAATTTCTACATCAATGCATTCCACTATTTTCTGTAGTTGGTTATTGTATCACTTGTAGGCTTTGATTCTTATAGAATATCCAAGAAAGATCCCTTCGTCAACCCGTGAATCAAATTTTCCTGGTGAGTCATCATTGATTTTTATGAAGCACTTGCTTCCAAAAATCTTGAAGTATTTTACTGATGCAGGTCTTCCTTTCCATAATTCATAAGAACTCTTTTCATTATTTGGTCTCAAATGAGTTTGATTCAATGTATAGACAGTTGTCCTGACTGCTTCTTTCTAGAATTGTGTCTGCAAGTTGGCTACTATTAACATTGTTCTTGCAATTTCTTGAACTCTTCGGTTTCTTCTTTCAATTACTCCATTTTTATTTGGTGTTCTGGGGGTAGAGAGTTCTCTTTTAATTCCATGTATTTTATATAATTCATCAAATTCTTTTGATTTGAATTCTCCCCCTCTATCTATTCTCAGACATCTAATGTTAGAGTCCTTTTCATTTTCCACAAGAGCTTCAAGATTCTTAAAACACTCAAATGCTTCAGATTTATATTTTATAAAATCTACCCACATCATTTTAGTATAGTCATCAACAAATAAAGAAAAGTACCTTTCCCCTTGGAGTGACGGAGTTCTAGTTAATCAGCATCAATGATCTCCAAAGGCTTTAATGTAGAGAACTCATTGGTCTTTTGACTTGTTCTAGTTTTCTTTCCATGTTGACATGGGCCACATACTCCTTGATTTGGTTTGAATAACTTTGGAATGTCTCGTACTACTTTAATCTTGCTGATATTGAGCAAGTTATCGAAGCTTGTATGTCCAAGTTGCTTGTGCCATGACAAACTTTCATATGTTTGACTTAAGTAGCATTTATCTTTTTGAATCTTGTTCAGAATATAGATGTTGTATAGTGTTCTAACCCCTTTCGCCACAAGTTCCCCTGAAGAAACGTTCCTTATTTCGCCGTCTTTGGTGATAAATACAACATTATGTCCTTGATCATAGATTTGGCTAACACTCAGGAGGTTGTGTTTGAGCCCGTTTAGAAGAAAACTCTTTTGAGCTTTTCCTTTTACATTAATAAGAGTAACAGTTCATTTTCCAGCAATTTTCGTAGATCCACTTCCAAAGGATACATTTCCTTCCTTTTCGTTCAATGAGACAAACTTCCCTTTGTCCCCTGTCATGTGTCTGGAGCACCCACTATCCACGAACCAATGATTTTCATTATTTTGAGCACATAGAGCTAGGCCACATTTATCAATGTTGGGATTCTCACTTCTTGCTTTTCATTTTTTGAGTGGGCAATTTTGTTCATTGTGTCCATTATTATTACATAATGAGAAAATCATATGAAATTTGGCCAAAGGATCAAAAGAATTGTAGGTCTTGATTTGTCCTTGCCCTTTGGGGCCATATGGTTTGTTTATTTGATCCTTCAGTTTTGGTGTGTCATTCTTACGAGCCATGCAATGTCTAGCTTGACGACCAAAATTTTTACAATGGAAACAATGCCCAAAAAAGATAGTTTTGTACATGTTGTAATAGCCATGATTTGAATCAACTTTCTTCGTTGGAGTTATTCCAACTTCATTCCTTGGATTTGAGATGGACCTTTGATGAAATATTTTTTTGTATCTGTTGTAACATCCATGATTCAAATCAAAATTTTTCCTTGGAGTTGCTCTCTCTTCATTCTTTAGATCTCAGATGAGCCTTTGATGAAATAATCTTTCTTCTTTTCGGTTGCTGGAAAGTAATTTGGCATAGATTTTTGCATTATTCTTAGTACCTGATGATTCTCCTTTAAAACCTATTCTAGATTTGTCATGTTGAGGCTTTTGATTATTTAGGATAGTGTCAAGTATTTGAGAGCTTTTCCAACCCTTTTTAACTTGCGCCAATTCCTTCCTTAGAGATACTATTTCAACTTCATGTTCTTTGCAAGCTTCTTCTTTTTCTTTTAGCTTATTTTTCAAGAGATCTCCCCTTCTTTTTGTTTCCTCGTTTTCTACCTTGAGAGAAATGATTTTATTCCATAATTTATCATTTTCTTCGATGGCACTTATTAACAATTCATATACATTTCCATCTAGCCCTGAGTCATCATCATTTGTGAATGCCATGAATAATACTTCTTGGTTTCTAGCATGATCATTTTCTTCATATGATTCTACATTACCTCCTTTGCAGTGAGGGAACTGATTAGTTGATTTCATTTTGATGACTGTAAATGCATCTTCATTAGACTCATCTTGCTTAGAAAGGAAATTCTTCTTATTGAACCCTTTCTTTTTGTATACCATCCTTTTAGAATTTTCTTCATCATCACTATCATGCTTATGAGGACATTTTGTAGCATAATGACCTATTTTTCCACACTTGAAACAAATAAGAGGGTATTTACCTTTTAGCTTAGATACTTTCTTCAACCTTCGTATAAATTACGCCAATTTGGATTCAACATCAAAGTCATCACTACAGACACTCATTTCTTTCCCCTTTTTTTATTTTGAGGCCCTGAATGCTGCATCTTTTGAACTTGGGCAACCTTTCCTCATATCATAGGCAATGAGAATTCCATGGAGCTCACCCATCTTGAGATTATCTAGATCCTTCGTTTCATCTATGGCACTTACTTTGGAGGCAAATCTGTCTGGGAGAGATCTTAATACCTTTTTAACAGTGGTGCTTTCTTCAATGTTTTCTTCCAATCCTTTAAGAGAGTTGACCACTTCAGCTACTCGAAGAAAGTATGATGCAATATCTTCTTCATCATCCATTTTCAGACTTTCAAATTTCCTTCTATGAGTTTGAAGCTTTTCCTTCTTGACTTTGGAGTCCCCGTCATATAAGCTAATTAGCTTATCCCATACTTCTTTGGCAGAGTTACAATTCATGACTTTTGTAAATTAAGAATCAATGATTCCACTAGTGGTGGAGTTTAAGGCTTTTGCATTTACAACGTAGACTTTCCTCTCATCTTGATCTATTGGAAGAGTGGAAGGAGCTATGTACTCATTTAAGACTGAATGCCAAACTTCAGGTCCAAGAGACATTAAGTAGTAGGACATTCTCTTTTTCTAGAAACCAAAATTTGTGCCGTCAAATAGAGGAGGTCTTCCTGACACTTCTTGATTTATCATCATGACTAATAATACTTCTTCAAGTTGTTAGGCTGATATGAAGAAGCCCACTCTAATACCAATTGTTGGAAATACTATGGAGGGGGTGAATTAGTATTTATTTTCAATTATTATTTTTATCAATTAAAAAAAAATTATATTTGGAACACAAAAATAGATAATAGGAATAGATGCTTTTTTAAAGCACCAACTTCGACTCTTTGGGAGGCTCCAACCTCCAGAGCACCAACTATGTATTTTCAAGGCACCGGCCTTGAATTTAGGAGCATCAACTCCCAAGACACTAATCCTTTCAGTTTTGAGGCACCAACCCTTTGCTGTAATTGTCTGGATCTGTTTGGTTGCAATTCTCTACTCCCAACCCTGTCGGACCTATGAATTACTTCTGTCCTCTTGTTCCTTCCACTTCTGCCAGAACTTCAACTCCTTTTCTTTCTTACAGTTCGCCAGCAACATTAAAATTTACTTGTTCTCTATTTTATATGCCTAATACGCCTCACCTTTGGCTTCTCCCTTGCTCGCTTGAGCTTCATATTCCTCAATGCTCGCTTGATCTCTCGGCTTCCTCTGTGCTCACTCTTCGACATCATCTGTCTCTTCAAATTCATCAATACTCACAGGACATGTTAATGTGGAAGAGAGGCCGAATTAAAAAAATGTTTCATATTAAAGAAAATATCAGAGAGGCCCCCTTTTTTAATATTCATAAAATATACATTAATAATCCTACAATCTCAATCGCAACCTAGTTGATAACCCATTAACATAGTTAGAAATATATAATGGGTGGTCCCATCAGCCACGTCATTATCTCAATCACAGTCGCATGTTTCTGGAGGTATTTATAAATCGTGCCTATAACATCACCGATGGCCGATTTTCTATTGCCCCTACTGGATGTGATATGATTATAAAATATTTTTAATAATTCTGTCGGGTCCATATATATATATATCGCAATCAGAGGTTTGCATCCCTTTGAGACTTGCGATATCACAATCGAAGATTTAATATGACAAGGCCTTAAACACTTGCGATTCATAACTCCTGACATGACGAACATGATATAACATTAGGGTGTATTACAATGGTGCAGTCGAGTCCATTCTCCACCGTAGATTTCAACCCCCAAAATCTGATAGTCTACAACCATTTCAGGTGGACTACTTGCACGAGTGTTACCTGCCTAAAATGAGCATTTTTTCTCTCTCCTCTAGTTGCTACGTGTCAACCATTGAATGGAATCGGGCGCTCACCTCTAAATACCACTTACCATTTTGCATCCGCCTGAAATCCCGCATATAGCTTTAAAAACGCCTTCCTTTGTTGACTAACACCCGAGCTTGTTTGTACCTGATGACCATAGATATTCTACCATTGATGGTTGTGACGCCTTCTTTTGGATTCCTCTTCCACAACTGCTTCAATAAATCTCCACCATTCATTTCTTTAGACCAGTCTGCGTGATTTAATCTTGGCCAATAATTTCCTTCGACCTCATATGTTGATCTCTAAGATCCAATGATTCCTGTGTGTTCAATCTACATCCGTCTCCTCATTTTGACTTTGATTCATTTCTTCAGTGTTTTTCCTATGGTTTCAGGTTTTCTTCATGGTTTTGGCCTTTCACCTTTTCGTGTCTCTTTGAGCTTGCCTTCTGTGAATTCATACATCACTGATTCTCTGCGAGCTTCACTCTAATTCTTCAACTGGATTCAAAGACTTATTATGATTCCTCTTTGCTTCTTTTGATGAATTATTCCTCTCGGTTCCTCTTGGGCATACATTACACGTGATACTCCCGATATGGCTCTTCTGATGTGGCTCCTCCTCAATCTTCTGCTCTTATACTTGCTTCTCTCCTCTTCTTTGATAGCTCTACTCTGATAGCTCCTCAGTTTCATATTTCCATTAATGATAATCTAGGTCAATAGGAAAAACTAATAGGCATGACTATCTGTAATTGCCTGTGTTTTTATCATTCATATTTTCTATCATTCAAAATTATTGCATTGTTACTTTGCATTCAAAAATTTTATCATATTTCGTCATTCAAGCTATTAAAAGTCTTTATCATCTCAATTTAACTAAGAAAATTTAAAACTAAAATGATGAGATTAA
>APFE030399256.1:0-12957 GCA_000404065.3 Pinus taeda
GGTAGAGAGGATGGGCATTGTGGAGGATAGTTTTTGGTCAACTCCAAAGTTTTTAAGATGGAATTTTTTTTTGGAAGTTTTTTGTTTATTTGGTGAAAGATATCTATTTGTTTTTACTGAAATTGTAACATTTAAATTATCTAATAGAAATCCAAATTGAGAAATTAAAATAGGAGTAGATTGATTGCAATAACAATGAGTTGGGTGTGAGTAAAATCAATTTCTAGATTTACTCATAATTTTTGTATATGTGTTTGGGAGAAGCACTGAATCTCGATGGTTTGGGAGTTATGGATCCCATCCATGAGTAAAACAACCTTTATGATTCAACAAATCATTTAGTCATGGCCACGTTGTTTTTTTCTTATTATAAATATGTGAGAAAAAATTAACACAGTGGTGTGATTGAAAAGTATTTTTTTAATTAAATCTTTATTGATGAAGGGTCGATTTATTATCAAAACATTTTGATTGAAGAGCAAAATTTTAGACATAACGTTCCTTGACGGCCAACATAAAAACCCAAAACGTCAAAAAAAAAATATTTGACAGGTAATAAAGAATCCAAATTCCAACCCTGATCCAGGTGATTTACTTGTGTTCAATTAAATCACCAAACACCTTTCTCGAACAGCAGATCCATCGATGAAGTGCTGATATCTTTACCTTTGACGCCTGGGTGCTGTCTCGACTTGGTTTTAACCCTTGAAATTCCATTTGGCAATGAGACACTACTGTGGTGATTAGATGAACGCTACCCTTTAACTCTAATATCTGCTTCACGTTACATGTGATCTCCATGGCAGTGCACTAAAAGGTTCTTCAGCAGTTACCATAACAATATGTAGATAAGACTGTACATCTTTGTTTCTTAAGAGCTAGCGTGAGATATACCCCTTTGTGGGCTCCTCCTTTCAGTTTGGTGCTTTTTGTGTTGAGCGCTGGCTCATAACTCGGTAGCTGGTTGTTGCTTGGATTGGGCTTGTGTTTGATTGCTAATTGGAGACGAGCCCAATAACTTTTTGTAAAAAGTTTAAATATTTTAAATAAATAATTTTAATAAAATATATATTTATATATATTTTTTAATTTTATAAAATTAAATTTATTTAAAATTAAAAACTATAATTTAGAATAGTCCAAACACTTATATAAGAACTTGAAAATATGATTAGTCCTCCAATCAAGAGAAAGAAAGACCTTCGCCAAGGGGAATGAGAATACCCAAGAAAGCTGGCAGATTTTAGGTGAAGCTCAAAAAAATTTGTGGGTCAATTTGAGTTACAACAGTCACCATTACAATCACTTAGACAATCATATTGTTAGACAGTCTATGAGATAGCTAGACAGGTTGTAGAGTCAGTGAGCAATTTTTAGAGGACTTGACCAAGAGCCAAGTACAGTGTTAAGAGCATACATCATGATTATCTGTACTTATGTATTTTCAGAATTAATGAGAATGAGTCCATTATTGCCACATGTAATTTATGATCTAGTTTACCATTGCTTCATGAGTGGCTGAATGTTCAATTATCTGTTTTAGTGCACTTAATGTTCTAACTGAAGTATTGCAGGTTACTTCACGGAATGAAGACAAATTGAGCACACCATATGCCCAACTTTGCTATGTTTCTAGAGAACCATGGATGCGAGTTATTCTATAGTTTGGTGCATGTTTGGGAGATTTATTCCACTTTGCACTATATAACTATTCCACTTATAGCTTTATTTAAATTTTCCTTCTTTGACAACACTTTCATGTTTATTGCATAATATGGAACTACAGCAACAGAGCATGGATATGTGGCAAATTAATGATAATTTCACCAGTGACTTCAACTGTTAATTTGCCAATCATTCACATGAAGAACTCCACTTTGCAACTTTGGTAGTTCAGCAATCAACAAACAACATCAATTGGAAAAGCAATAAGATGTCACAGTTTCCAAAATATGGCCCCTGACCCATTCATTTAATTATCTCAAACGAAGTTATTATCATGCAACACATAATTTAGTGACACAAAGTGCTTTTGCACAATTAGAACAAAGTAATGGTTTTGTCTTCATACACAACATATTCCTGCATGTAAATCCATGGGACAAAGTAATGGTTTTGTCTTTGTACACAACATATTCCTGCATGTAAATCCATTCCATGGATCAAACACAGAACAGGTTTTACATCCATGTATTAGCACTTTTGAAATGACTCATGATGCAACTCCATCCTGCTGACTTAAGATTGAAAAATACACTTCTGCAATCAAGTGTATAACAGTGGGTAAACATTACTGTACCACATTTAGCATTACAGAAAAAAAAAAAAAAAGAATTTTAGAGAGAAAGCCCTTACAGGATCAAAAATATCAGTTAAGTCAATTTCACAGTAGCCCACAAGGTTACTCTTGGACAGCCTATTTGTCTGCACAAGAAGAATATGCCAATGAACAAAGACAATGTCAGCAAAATGCCAAGTTCAAATAATAAGGCCTACAAGAGGCTGGTAAAAAATATGTCCTCATATCAAATGCATTCATCAGTTTGTCCATAACAAGATAGAATTATAAACAACCAAAGTCACAGGGAATTCTGTACTACAAAAAGAAGAGGTGCCTTGCAAAGCTGGTTCTTCAATCCATTTTTTTATCATGGTGATCCAAGCTGTGCTTTTCCCAGCCCAAATTTGATCATACACTGAAATGTATAGGATTGTGCACCATAAAACATAACGTATTTTGCACAAGTACTTTACTTCAACCCCTTTTTGGTCAGAAAGATTCACTCTATATTTTCCATGTCCAAAATAAAATGCACGAGTTGGGACCATTCTGGAGGGACGATATGTAATGTCCTCTTCTAATTAAATTGCCAGAGGGGGGATGAAGTAACCTATCTAACCCCGTAGGATACAGTCATTTTTAAAGGGGGAAACCCATATTTGATGTTATTGGGGCAACATTAGATAATTTCGGATAACTGGAGGAAAACTTGTAATAAAAGCCAAATTTGGGGCAAATGGATGAAAACTTGTTAGCCCCTCAAAGTAAAATTAGGAGGTAAAACCCCAAAGGGAGTCTATAAAAAAGAGAGAAGATTCATTTTAATCATCATGGATTGTGGTTCTTTCTGATTTGTGCCCTGAGTCTCTTGAGGGTTTTAAGACCCCTTTTCTCCAGTTGGATTTGGTGGTGAAAGTTTCCACCCTAGCCAATCCACCTTTCTCTTTACTGTGTTTAGCATAATTTTCTGAGGCATCATTCATCCATCTTGTGGGAACAAGGGTCTCTCAGGGAATAATTCTGTGGCAGTGAAGTTCTGTGGCATTATCTAGGTAGCGAAGAACTATTCTGGGATAGTGTAGGCCTAATTCTGTGGCAGTGAGGTTGTGTGGCTTTATCTGGGCAGCAAAGGGAGTACTCTGGGATAGTGCAGGTCTGTTACAACTTACAAGGCCTAATTCTGTAGCAGTGAGGTTCTGTGGCTTTACCTGGGCAGCGAAGGGACTATTCTGGGATAACATAGGTCTATTACAAGGCTTTCTGGAACAGTGAGGGGTTGAAAGCCTTCTGTTCTGAGGTAGGGAGGGTTTGAATAAACCCTGCTGTGGCTGCAGGGTACTCCTATGGCGGCAGCTCATCCTCAAGATCACATCTGAGGCAATGAAACCATTTTGGAGGTATCAATTGGACAGCGGATCTTTCTGAGGTAGTAATTGTGGCAGGGAAACCCTGTGGATGTCTAGTTTGGATAGCAGAATATCTCTAAGGGCCGTAATTGCCCTCTGTGAGGCAGCGAAACGGTGAAGCTGGGGTAGTAAGGGAGCATGGGAACCCTGCCTTGTAGCAGCAGAGATCTAGGTACTGGTAGCAGCGATAAACGGAGCCAGCAAAGAACAGGAGGAATGAGTTGAGTGGGAATAAAGCAACAAGACCAAATCCAAGGCAGTTAAGTGACCAATGATGCCAGGAGTCAGGACCATAGCTGGCTGTAAGGTCAGATCAGTAGTATAGGAACAACAGGGACTGCTGATACAATTACCACTAGATTGTGAAATTAAAACTACAGTGTGTTTTTGGATGGATCATGGACTTGTAACCTACTGTTAAATTGGCTTATTTGTATGAGTTGTTGATGGAATCAAATGCTTGTATACATTGTTTGTGCATTCAATATTATCTCTATTCACAAAAATTATAGGAATACTGTAATACTAGTTAGAATACAAATTTTGTCATGCGCTCTTTCGAACCCTAAGGGTAAATTTCCTAAAGGGGACACTACACTGTAGATGGAGTAATGGGAAGGCCTTCTGCATTTATGTGATGAATAATCTTTATGACATCATGAGGCACACCTCTGATGTTCTTACTCGTCTAAATACAAAGCAGGGTGTGAAAGGGCCAGTGACACATTAGTTGCAGAGGTGCAAATCAATGTGGAAATCACACTCCTTTAAACACAAGGTTTGGGGTGGCTTCTGTTCCAGCAAGTGTTAAAGTAGGGTTCACGAAATCAGTGTGCAGATATTGCTCGTATTCTGTGTAGCAAGGATGAAATGGCGGAACGGTTTTTGGAGATGCCGGACTGCCAAGGTGTTCTGGTCATGGTTTACATTCAGGATCACTTCACTGCCCCACTTTCATGAAAAGGTCCCCCTCTAGGAGACACTAGAAAAATTTTAAGGACAGTTGCAAATATTTATGGCAGTTCGTATGGTTGCTTGCAATTAGTTTTCCTTAGAAACATCAAGGTAAAATTACTTTCAGGAGGATGCTTCCCCTTTTAGCTTAGGAGATTTGGGGAGTTTTAAGCAGGAGTTGATTTCACTTGTGAAAGTCTCGATGTCTTTCATCTTGATGTTGATTCCCTTTCTCTTGGTTACCAGGAGCATATGCTTGCCTTCTTGGCTTTTATAGGGCGAGACTTTCTTAGTATCCATGTTGTCCGTGTGACATAAATGTCTGATGTATGATATACTTATTTGTTCCATTAAAATATTATAAGCAGAGCATTTCAAAAGAAAACTTTTTGAATTTTAAGAGATTATGCACTGCAAAAACATGTGCTATTGCTCAAGGTCATTTTTTTTAATCACAAAAATTCCATGACAAAAATTTCATCAAAAATGGTCCACACTGCTATTTCCATCACATGTTGAACTTCCCACATACAATTAATTCATAAATATACTCAGTGACAAAAGAGGCAAGAAATTTTAGATAAGATAATTACACCAACCTCAAAGACTGAAATCCGTGCAATGCGAGGACCATTTGCCTCCAATGCAACCTTTTTCTCCTGAAAAAAAAATATTCCAGCAGTAGAATTGTTTTAAAATAAGATTCAAGAAAAAAACTTTTTATATCAACAACCAAGCAGATTAGTTGATCAATTAAATGCAACCATGGCAAGATGAAACTTGGGCAAGTAAATTTTTGATTTCTCAGTTATCTCCTTGTTTGCAAGGCTGATGAATGAAATATTAGGTTTCCTCCAATTTTACATTTAAGCCCTAAAAATATCGTGATGCTTTGAATCATTAATCAAACAAGCAAACAAGATGACATCATGCTTCTTGTTTTCTGTTCAGATTTGGTTCCAATACCTGGCTGCTTGGTTTGTTAGTTTTGCATTGCCAAGGCCAATCTCGATTATGAAAACCACGCCTCTCCTTGTTATGAATAAATATATAGGAAATAATGTAAAATAATGTAAACGATAATAATCATAAATAATGCCTCGGATGCGGGTGGCACCATCACTCTTAATGCACATCATGCAGCAAATTAAAGCCTGGTACTGCCAGCTCCAGAGCAGCGTGGCTTCCCATGACTTTACCTTGTGCGAGTGGGAGGAAGGTTTTAAGGCTGGATCGAGTAGCAAATTTGCATTAATGGCTCGCACTGTTCGACGCAACATTCCCACTGTTATAATCATGTTGATCCTCAGTGTTTTCATCATGCCTTATGCTCAGTCTCTCGACAACAGAACCTGGTTAGTGGAGGTAGATAGTGACGGGCTGATTCTGGTTCACTGCCGCGAGCCCCAGGCCAACTTTTCCAAGGTCTCTGGTGTATATAATCTCTCTGCGCCCTACCACCTGTCTGTCATTATGGTTCGTTTGGGCAAAAGACATCGTTCTGGGAAGCATCGTGACAGTGGCTTGCATTCCTCGGCCGGCCATTCTGTGGAACCTGCACTGGGGCCCAACAACCCTCCCCCCATCCACGAGGTTGTGCCACCTTTGAACTCGGGGCGCAAGCCAACTCCGAACAGTGCCTTCCAAACCATGCACTTTAAATTTCAAAGTAATTTGAACAGGCCTCTTATTACTGCTCACATCACCATTATTCTTTCGGAAGAGGATAATCAGGTCTCCCCTCTGGCTTGTATTGCTCCTGATCCTTCCCAAAGCAGTGAGCACTCCATGGACAAAGATAGCCCGGAGAATTGGAAAGTGAGAAGTCTGGTCAGGAGGATTTTCTTAAAAATACTCCTCCCCTTGAAGATACAGGACCTGCTGTTGATGAAGGAACTCAAGGTAAAGCAAGCCATTCCATGGCTATCCTTGTCAGCAATTTGGACGGCAATGAGACTCTGAGGACCGGCGGTGCAGGTCTGGCTGAGGAGAAGAATCATGGCAAAGCTAAGGAAGGGTAGCTCCACCTGGGACTGCCTCTTTCTTTTTGTTTCGACTACTGCTCAGATAATCACCTACAGGCATTCTAGCTCCCAGTCAGGTTTCAGCACTCTTGACCTGTTGTTTTTGGCTTCCAGCTGGGGAATTGGTGATACACTTAACGCTGGTTTGCACTGATTTTGTGTTTCTGTGGCTCAGTTCTCCTTCTCAGCTAAACATGTCACTCTTAGTGTCTTTTATCTGGTTTCTTGCTCTTTGTAACTGGTCTCCCCAGCTTCTGTTTGTAAAGGGGCAGTTCTATTGTTTTGAGCGCTCTCAAACTATGTTTTCTGAGGCCTCGACTCTATGTAAAAATATTTTTCCTTACAGTTAATAGAATTTAGTATTTGTAGAGAAAAAAAAAAAAAAAATAATCATAAATAATGATTAGTTAAACTAGTTATTAAGTTGAAGAAGCATGTCTAAATGAGACATGACTCTCCATGAAGAGACACCTGCTTGATATATAAGCAAGCCTCTCATTCTCATTGTAAATCATTCTTATTCACACAATTAATATATAATATTTATATCCTCGATGGATAACTTCATATTCCAAGTCTTCTGGAATAATTAATTTATAGAAGGAACTTTGTTCGCTTCACTCCTGTTAGTGTTTGTAGCTCAGACAAGTATTTCCATGAGGGTGTCTATTTATGGAAATTGTCATTTAAAGTATCCTATGTTGTTTCAGAAGTTCACTTTATTAATTAATTAATTAAGTGAACATTCTTTTATTAAGGTGATTTTTAACTAATTAAGTGACTAAAGTGGCTCACCTAATATTTTAATTAAAAGAGAGCCATTGATCTCACGGTTAGATCTCAACCATTGACAATAGGTTGTTGGCTTATGTCAAAGTTATAAAAGAAAGAGAGGGCAAAGGACAAAGAGACACAGAGCATTCATTTCACAAGTCATATGAGTGAAAGAGAAAATCAAAGATCTGATTTTCAGCCATTGGTGAGGATTTCAGCAGTATTTCAACAAGGAGAAGGCAACCAATCTTCAGCAAGGACAGGTAGTCAGTCAATAGCAAGGAAAAGAACAGCCATACGGCCCAGCAGAGCAATTCGTACAGCCATCAGTACAGATTCCGTACAGCCATATGGACTGCAGAGAAAACTGACTCGATTTTCGTGCAGACTGTAATTTTCAGGTTTGTTGTTTGTTTGATTAATTTCTCAACGCCATTTTCCTCTGTAAGGGAGATCTCATAAGTTTTGAAGACCATTTTGAATGATAAACTGATCTAGAAGGGTAGAAATATTTGTGCACTGTGTGATTGCTTTTCTCATTTTCTGTTGCATGCAAAAATTAATATTACCAACAAGTAACTAGATTTGATCTGTTTTCTTAGATAGCTGGTTTTAGGATATTTTAACATGGTATCAGAGCTCCAGCTCTGAGAGAAAAGTAGATCCATAATTTTCAGGTTACTTAGTGAGCTTAAGATATAAAGCTCAGGACAGCCATGTCAATAACCAATGTGAAAGTTGAGGACCAACTTGATGGGGTTTCAAATTTGTTGCCATAGAAGGTAAGAATCTCACTGATCTTGAATGATTAAAACTTGTGGGAAGTCGTGTCCAACCCTCCTCCAACTCCAACCTAGACCTCCAGGAGCACAGAGACACCAGCAGTAGTAGACCCTGTGATGCAGACAGTGTAAGATAAGGACATAAAGGCGCAGAGGGTGATCCTTTAGGCTATCAAGGATCATCTGATTCAGCATGTTGCAGAAAAGACCAGATCTAAGGAGATATTTGATGCCTTCATCTCACTTTTTCAAAGTGATAACATGAGTTGGAAAATGATTCTCAAAACTAAGCTTAGAGAATGCAGGATGAACCCCTCTGACAACGTGACCAGCTACCTTATGAGGATCACGCAGATCCATGACTAGCTTGCAACTATTGGAGAAGTTGTATTGGATGTCAAGCTAGTGAATGTTGTTCTAAATGGATTCACCAACGATTGGGGAACCATTCATCATGGTGGGAATCTGTGCCCGGGAGCATCTTCCCAACCCAGAGAGACTTTGGAATGATTGCATCCAAGAGGAGACTCGTAAAGAGTCCAAGACCAGCAACCAGTAAGGAGGAGCAGTAGATGAAAATTTAGCCCTGGTCAACAAGATGAAGAAGACCAAAGGGAAAGCTTCCATCAAGAAAGGTGACAGTCAGGCGGGGGGGGCAACAGTGTGAGCAGAAGAGAAATATGAGCAAAGATCAAATGCTATATTAGCCATAAGGATGGCCACTTTGCTTCTAAGTGTCCACATAGGAAGAAGGGCAAGGTGAAGCCGCAGACAGTTGTAGCAACAGTAGAGACACAATTGAGAAATCTTGCTTCCAAGTTCGAGAGTGATTTTTCACTTGTGTCTTGCCTTTCCATCAGCACCATTGCTAGAAGCGCTTGGTACTTGGACAGTGGAGCCTAGAGCCACATGACAGAGGCTAGAGAGCTATTCAATAGTTTTGCAAAGGATGACTCAAGGATCCATATTAAGCTTGGCGATGATGCCAAAGATGCAATGAGGGGACAAGGGATAGTTCAATTCCAACTTGAATCAGGAGGGTCCTTTGACGCGTAGGAGGTACTCTATCTCATGGAGGACAAAGGTTATGAGATTAACATCCGGAGAGGGAAAGTGTTCATCTACCTAGAGGGAGCCAATCTAGAGACTGCAATGAGGATTGGAGTCCAGGAGGGGAACCTATATAGACTTCAGGGTTAGCCTACTCAGGCACTACTACACACCAGTGAGACCATGTGTGAGCTTTGGCACAAGAGGATGGGACATCTCCATCACTAAGCTCTACCATTATTGAGACGAATGGTCACTGGGCTTCCAAACTTTAGTCTCAACCAGCAGAGGATGTACAAAGGGTGTGCACTTGGCAAGAATGTTAAGGCATCCTTCCCTTGCAGCGAGGCTCAATCCAAAGGCATCTTGGATCTGATCCATTCTTATTTAGCAAGGCCTGTGTCGGTATCTTTAGTAAAGGGCGCATCTTAGTATGTGACCTTCATGATGACTTCTCCAAGAAGACCTGGATCTACTTCATCAAGACCAAGGGTGAGGTCTTCAGTCATTTTAGAGCTTTCAAAGCTCAGGTGGATAACATGATAGGAAGGAAAGTCAAGGTGTTGAATACAGGCAGCAGAGGTGAATACACCTCTAATAAGTTCGCAAGTTTCTATAAGGAGACAGGGATCAAGACAGAGAGGATAGTGGCCTACAACCTACAGTAGAATGGGCTTGTTGAGAGGAAGAACTGGTCTATCATCAGTGCAATGAAGGTCGTGATCCATGATCAAAGTTTGCCAATGTTTCTATGGGCCGAGGCATGCAACACAGCTATGTATTTGCCAAACAGGAGCCCACACCAAATTTTGGAGGATAAGATACCAGAGGAAGCATTCACAGGCGAAGCCTAACATAGGACATCTCAAGATATTTGGTTGTCTAATCTACATCCACATACTAGTGGAAAAGAGGACAGAGTTGCAACCCTCAGGAGAGAGGGGCATCTTGGTGGGATACGACGAGGATTCAAAGGCTTATAGAGTCTCCTCGATAAATCAACAGAAGCCAGTGTTGAGCCAAGATGTCAAGTTCGAGGAGAACTTGGCATCTAGGAAATCTCAGCACCTACCAACAATTGCTGAGGGGCCTCAAGAAGAGGAACCAAAAAAGAAGCTAAGAGCAAATATAGCTAGCCTTCAGTGCAAGAGCAGCAGTGAGCTCCTTATACATCAGTCAGGAGGCCTAGGTGGGCAGACCAAACCTTGCGGGATGCTCAATAGCATGTCGAGCCTCCCAGAACCACTTTCAGAGAGAGCAAACCTTTGCGGAAGTTTCTGACGTACATGGTTTTGATGACCAACATCATAGACTCAAAGCCTTCTAGCCTTGAGAAAGTAGCCAACCAGCAAGAGTGGAGAGATGCCATGGTGGAGGAGCACAGCTCCATCATGAAGAATGATGTCCGGGAGATTATGCTGAGACCAAAGGGGAAGTTAGTTGTGACTTCCAAGTGGACTTACAAGGTAAAGCATGCAATAGATGGCAATGTGGAGAAATAGAAGGCCAGATTTGTGGTTCACGGGTTCTCTTGGAAAGAGGGAGTAGACTACAAAAAAAAATTTGCTCCTATACCCAAACACTCCTCTATTCGAGTAGTTCTTTTGATAGCTTCTAAGATGGGATGGAGGGTCCATCAGATGGATGTGAAGACCGCCTTCCTCAATGGCATCATTGAGGAAGAAATCTACATCAAGCAGCCATAGGGGTTTGAGGTCCATGCAGAGAGATGCTTGTCTGCAGGATTAAGAAAGCCTTGTATGGATTCAAACAAGCACCCAGGGCCTAGTATGCCAAGATTGAGAGTTATCTGCAGGGCATATGCTTCACCAAGAGTGAGGCAGATCCCAACCTATACTTCTTGTTCGTTGGATCTAAGCCCCTCATTTTGGTGTTGTATGTTGACAATCTCATTCTGATAGCTGCAAAGAGACTGATTGCAAGTTGCAAGTCAAATCTAGCATCAAAATTTGAGATGACGGATATTGGGACCCTTGACCAAGACCCTCCACGACCAAGTCATCCTTCCTTCTTGATTAGCTTTCCTTACACAGTTTCCAGCAACAAACTTCGACCTTCCAGTAACTTTGACCCCGACAACAATTTCTGCAACTTCGACCTAGCAGCTTTAGCAACTTCAATCTAGAGGCAACTTCACAGCTTCAATGCAGCTTTAGAATTTCGTCTAGCCCAAAAACTGTAGAAATCCTAACGAAAGAGAGAGAGAGAGGGGCCCAAAAATTTCGATCTTGATCTTCTTCTTCTTCTTCGTCCTTTTCTAGCTTCTATCTTGAGGAGATCAAACTTGCTTGAGTGAGTGTGCAAATGAGGTCGAATTCCTTCTTATTTATAGGCTTGTGAGGGGTATAAATTGCTATCTTGAGGTCAACTTGTCCCTTCATGTAGGCCGACTTGATCTTTGTGCCATGACAAGGTCTTGGAAGGTCTTTTGACTCTGTTTTGAATCAATAATTTTTTCTTTACAATATGTAACATGCCCAAATGGGTCTTCAATACATGACAATGACTCAATTAACTTTATGACAAACCTAGAAGCACTAAATGGGTGCTTGACCTAAAAATAAATTTCCCTTGAGCATGAAACCCATGTCTCAAGAACATAAATAATAAATTTATTTTTCTCTTTTCATTAAATACATAAAATCACGATTACATATGCCATTATGAAGACTGAACCTAGTTACATATTTCAACGCTAAAGATATTCAAGATGGAGAATAGCAAACTGATTGCCTCTCAAATGTTGACCAACCTAAAGAAGATTGATTCTTCAATTTCAAAATTGGTAGACTCCAGAGTCCAGAGTCCAAACAGTACAAGCAATTGATTAGCTCATTGATGTATTTGGTCAACACTTGACCAGATATTAGCTTTATTGTTAATAACCTAAGCCTGTTCATGGTGGAACCGGGGGAGATTCACTAGGTTGCAGCAAAGCATGTGTTCAAATATTTGCAAGGCACAGTAGGATATGGATTGCAGTACCTGGGTGGAGGTGGTGTAAGGTTGTAGGGGTACTTAGATTCAGACTGGGCGGGCAATGATATAGATCGCAAGAGCACCTTTGGGTTTTGCTTTAGTTTGGGGTTCAGTAGGAAGCAGACCTCATTAGCACTAAGTTCATTTGCAGCAGAGTACACGACGGCCAGTCTAGCTAGTAGTGAAGCCATTTGACGTCGCAAGCTACTCACAGGATTGTTTGGTCATAAGATTGAGCCGACAGTAAATCACTGCAATAACCAGAGTTGTATCAAACTCTTGGAGAATCCATTGTTTCATGCAAGTCAAAGCACATTGAGATCAAATACTACTTCATCAAAGACATGGTCTTGAAGGGAGCAGTCAAGCTCCAATATATTTCTACAGAGGAGTTGTTAGCAAACATTTTCACCAAGCCCTTGGTGAAGGGCAAGTTCTTCTAGTTTCGAGACAAACTTAGAGTGGTGGAGAATACTTTCCTCGCTAAGAGGTCGTGTTAGTGTTTGTAGCTCAGACAAGTATTTCCATGAGGGTGTCTACTTATGAAAATCATCATTAAAAGTATCCTATGCTTTTTCAAAAGTTCACTTTATCAATTAATTAAATGAGCATCATTTTATTAAAGTGATTTTTAATTATAAAAGTGACTAAAGAGTTGAGTTTTGTGTAGCATCAGAAGGTATTCC
>APFE030399263.1:0-10065 GCA_000404065.3 Pinus taeda
GATTCCTCAAACTGGATAATGAGGGAAATGAAAGAGGTCAATCGAAACTAAGGAGTAATTAAGAATTCCCTACTCTGGATATCAGAAGAAAACATAAAAATGAATAACTGTTCAAGACAGAGTGTACTTAAACAAATTATGTAGTAACATTCCAGTTATTTCATTCAAATTGGAAACCATGTATGTATGTGAAATACTTAAGAAAATAACAATTTCACAAATGAAATATACTTCACTGAAGTGGCCCAACACATGAATCTTGTAATGCAATGCCTCTATTACTCAGTCTAGTCTGTTGACTTGAAAATGTCTACAATAAACCCTTAGGTTTTCAAATCAATATAACTATGGAAATGTTGAGGAATCCACCCTCTATACTTTGAATTATGAAGCATTTATACAAAAAACTATTACAAAATATCTTAAACTGTTTTAGGAATTATTCAAGGAAAATAAAATATCTTCATGCAAGAAGATAGAGACACCTAGGAGACTAAAAGGCTAGCCTTCCCTTCTTTTACTGATTTCGTTGTTTGTTGTTTTTATCTTTTGCATCTCTCTCTCTCTCTTCGGTTGTTTCTCTACGCCGGCTGTCCTTTTACTCTGCCTTTTGACTGATACTCTTTCATCTTTAAACTCTTGTTTTCATCTGATCTGCTATTTTACCATCACTACTCTGTATTAACTGTTTACATTGCATTTTTACAGTAAATCATTCAACCTTTCCCAAGTCTCTGCATCTGGTAATTTAATATTTACCATTCTTCTATAGACTTCAATAGTTTCTATATATTTTGCAAAGGCGGGCTTGTTTACAAAAAGATGCTTTACCTCATCCTAGAGGTAAAAGTGGTTCTCAAAAGTCTGGTAAATGACTTTTCCTGTAGGAATCCCTTTCATTGAGGAACTGTTGGCTTTCTCCTTTGCCACTTCTCTGATTCTCTTATCATAGTCTTCATGTGGCATCAACCTGTCATTAATCACCAATGTGTTAGGTAGACCTCTCTGCCTCAAAGCATCAAATTTCACTATAAACCTGGCTATTGCTAGCTCCAATGTTTGGCACTTCTCCTCAAGCTGTATCATCAGGTTCCTCTTGGTGATTACCTTCTTTACCTCTATTATGGTCGCAGTTTTGTCAGCTATTCCAAGATCCTACAATTCATACTTGTTCCTTGAGTTAAAGAACTCGATTATTCTTGAGGCTTCTTCTGGCATATTTCCAAGTTTGGCTCTAACCCTTTGAATTGCCTCAGCAACCCCTTTGACCAAATCATTTTGCTCAAATATCACCTGTATAGATGGCCAAATATCATTGACTAAGTCAATGATATTGGCCCATAAAAGTTCTTTTTCTTGGGATAGTGGCTCTTTTAGTGTTAATTCTTTCTCCAACTTTTGTATCCTTTCATTCAACTTGCCTGACTTCTGTGTCTCATTCTTATGCATGCTTTGAGCCAGTTTCTTTTCATCCTCTAGAATTTTCATTTGTTCCTTAAGTCTATTTATTTCAGTGGTTTGGATGGACATATCCTCCATGGCTTTGACCAATTTAGATGCTTCATCACTAGGATGAGCTGTTGCTATTGTTGAACCTGTTGTTGATATAGTTGTTCATGCAGTTGGAAGTGTTGTAGCTACTAGAGTTGCTGTCGCAGTAGCTGTTTCAATGCTGGTCTGTTTCTCATGTACTAACTTGTCCATTTAATTCTCCATTTCTTTTAATTGAGCATTTAACTGGAGAATGAGGTCCATCATCTCATATTTCTGGCTTTGGCTCTCTAGAACTTCCTTGGTCTGTGGATGTTCAGAAGGAGGCAACTTCAGTTGCTTCTTCAATGCAGCAATGTCTTCATTCTTTTTTTTTTTTATGAGCTTTTCTGCAGCCTTGATGTCATTTGGATTATATCCAATCTCAATAACCAATTCTTCTAATGACTTAATTTGGTTATCCTTTGCTTTTGAGGATGCCTTCTCTAGCTTAAACTGTGTTGTGATGTTCTCTAGAGAATTTTAAAGTTTCTATACACTCATAGCCTTGTTGGTCATTGTTGAGTCTATCATTTCTCCTTGCTTGCTTATGAAATTAAATCTAATCTATGGGATGAGCATCCCTAGCCAAAACTTCAAATTTTGTCTTTCTGTAATCTGCTGATGACTTAGGCTGTTGAATTGTGGGATGCAAAAAATTCATCTGCATTTTACCTGTTTTAATGTCAAAAGCAATAAGTAACCTATTCTAATTGCTAGTAGTCAGTTTGAAATACTGAGCATAGTTTTCAGATTTCAATGCCTCATTTCTCAACTTGATCTCTTTATACTTCTCCTTTATGTCTTTTTCCTTATCCACTGGTTTGCTCGATGATGAGACCTCAATGTTAAGCTATTTCTAAATACTCTGAGTATTAGAGGTGGAAGGACGATGAATTTCCTTTGAAACTTCTGGAGCTGTGTCCTCTCTGATCACTATACCTGTATCAATTATTTGAAGTGTCTCAACTGTCTCAACTATCTCTTCTTGATCATTTATAGGATTTAGCTTAGGCTTCTTCCTGTCCATGATTTCAAATATGTCATGTGTTGTATCTATGTTTGAGCAAGAACCTTATTCCCTGGTCCTTTTTTCATTTCTGTCCTACAGGGCTAGAGTATGCAGAATGGAATTAGTATCTATCTGTTTCTCCAGATCTATTAAGGTATTTTACAACCACTTTGATTGGTTGGCATATTTTTCAATGTTTAGCTTGGACTCATGCATGAAAGGGCTCAATTTAAATTTGAGCCTTAGTTTGCTTATGAATCCTAAAGGGTCATACTGCCATTTGAAACTGTTACTGAACTTCATTTCGTGTAAACAATTTTTTGATTCTTCTCTAGCCTCCCTATTATTGCGGATAAAAGGACCAAGCTAGTTTTATTTTTTATTTTTTATTTTGAACTGTGTTTTCTTCCTAGCTAATAGAAAATTCACATCATCTGAGTTTATGATCTACCTAATATACTCTAATGAAAATATTCTCATGGGGATAGATTTAGGCAGCTTATAGGGAGTGAGCTGGCATCCATACACCCTAATTTTAGTGTGGTTTTGGTATAAATGCTAGTCTCTTATTTTACTACTTTTATACAACTGCAAAAATCTCTTTATCTCATCATTGATCCTGGGTTAATTTCTACTGCTTAGCATATTAACAATTGGATTAACAAAGGAATCAATGAACTCGTAGCTGAAAATAGTGGAATATTTTTGGATTAAGGGTGTCCAAAAGATGACAGATCTAGGATGGCCCTTAATGTCCAGCTTTTGGATGTTGACTGGAAACATGTTTGATTGGAAATATAGGAACATGTGGAACAACGCTGAGGAGTATTTGAATACTCTTTCATTTGGCAATTTGATCAATTGATCATGGATTTTGTCTGCTAAGAACTGGGCAAAATTGAAAACTGTAGATGGAGGCTTGACTGGAAAAAAAATAGAGAGGAAAGCAAGTATAGGCTCATCTAGATGCTCATCAGTGTTATATCCTAGAATACAAGAGAGCATGGTTACAATTTGTTTGGCCCTCTCAGAGAAAATGGTGGCAAAGTATGGACGACTGTTTGTAGGGATATGAGCCTCTTCTAGGATGAAAGACTTAAAAATTTAAGACCTCTTAGGCAGGTCCATCTTTAAGTATAGTTCAAGTAGGTTTTTGAATAGAAAATCGGGTTCCATTTGGCTTTGGCTAGATCTGCAACATTTGGTTTATTGACTCTGCAGTGATTATAAACAAAATCTGCTGGTCAGGAGAGACTATGGCTCTTTGGCTTGGGATATAGCAGAGTTGGCATAGGTGGATGATTTCAGGGAAATGGTAATTCCTTTTCATTATCTTTTTTTGTAGGCCAACAGAAGCCAAACACCACCACAACTTCTCTACCAAAACTAGTTTCGTGAACATGTCTGCACAATTCTCTTGCGTGTGAACTTTTTTTGATAGCTACTTTGCTACCATCAACTACATGTCTTACAAAATGGTATTTCACATTAATATGATTAGTATTTTAGTGATGATATGGATTAGTAGCCAAATGAATAACATCTAATTATCACAAATTAAATTATCTTTCTCCTTCATCCTTCCAAGCTCACCTAGTGGAAACTTGACCAGATTGCCTCTTTACAAGCATGTAAAGAAGCTATATATTATATGTCGGTGGTGGACAAAGAAACTAGTTTCTAAAGCTTTAACATCCAACTAATCTATCCACTCGTAAGAGTAAAGACATGTCCTGTAGTAGCTTTGTTGTTCAAGTCACTAGCATAATATCAATCAACATATCCACATATTGAATCAGCTCAACCATTAAAGATGATACAATGGTGACTTGTGCAACTTAAATACTGAAGCACCCATTTCACTAATAGCGAACACTAAAGCACCCATTTCTATGAACGTATTAACAACTCCAACTGCATGTAAAATTCTAGGTCTTTTAGACACCATCACATACATTAATCAACCTGCAACATTTGCATATGAGTCATGAGACATATACTCCTTTTTCTTCATCAGTACTAGGACTTGAACCCAAAGAAAGCTTAGAATGGGAAGCCATAGGAAAATTAATAGGTTTCACATTGTTCATACTAAACTTTATAAGTATCTTCTACACATACTTTTGCTATGAAAACCTTAGCTTTCCATTTTTCCTATCTCTATGCATCTTTATGCCCAAAATTTGTTTTACATATCCAAGATCCTTCATATCTAACGTCCTAGCAAGCTGAGTCATTAAATTATTTATCACTTCCATGATTTTTCTTGCAACAAGCATATCATCAACGTACAAAACCAAGATACCGAATATACCATTGAAACTTTTGAAGTACAGAAAATAGCTATATTCACTTCTAGTGAAGGCCTCGCTCACCATGAATGAATCAAACCTTTTGTACCATTTCCTTCGTAATTGTCTTAGGCCATACAATCATTTCCTAAGCTTGCACACTAGTCTCCAGTTGCAATATTCTTTAAAACCTTCTCGTTATTCCATATATATCTACTGATCCAAATCTCCACGATGAAAACTTGTTTTAACATCTAGCAAATCTTACTCAAGGTCAAGTAATGTAGTTACTTCTAACATTGTATGAATAGGAACAATTTTTACAAATGGAATAAAAATATCATGCAAGTCAATACGTTCTATCTAAAAGTAAGGCCTTTTCTTCGAGCCTCATTTTATGTCATTTAGTATTTCCATTAAGATATCTCTTCAATTTTAAGACCAATTTACATCCAACAACACTTCTCCCTTTAGGAAGTTCTACAAGATCCCAAATTTTGTTCTTGGTTAAGTGTTGTAGCGGCTACAACCGCCCTCCAAAATTTTGCCTTAACTTCGTTTTGGAGCCTCCCTACCAACCATCCTCAACAACATGTCTTGCACTGTCAAGTACACAAGCTTTAGTGGTTTTCTAGAGAATTGTCAGCCTATGCATGATAGCTTGATTCATCCCCCTCATAGGCTAATTCTCTGGACTTGGTCTAGTTGCAGGCTTAGCAGATCCATTAAGAAATTGTGCAATTCTGGAGTGGAACCAACCTTCCCTCCAAAAATTGTGCAATATTGTTTGGTAGCCTGTTGGGCTCCAAAATTGCATAATTATCCTTGTCAACCTTCATTCAAAAACTGCCGAATTTGTCCCAGCAAGATTACTCAACCCAAAAATTGCGCAATTTTAGGCAAGAGTGAGTTTCTCTGCACAGAAATTGTGTAATCCCTTTCGGAAACCAGCCCATCTCCCTCCCAAAAATGCACAAATTTTCCCCTCAGTCAAGCAGGTTGTTGCATGTGTCATTGGGTTGACCAGTTCCACTCGGGACTAAGAAAAGTTGACTTGCATGCATGGGTTGTTTTTTTTTCTGGAAATAGCAAAAAGAAACATGCAAAAAGCATCCCTAGATTTTAGGGATCTATTTTTAGCAGTTGGAGGTTACATGCAAAGATCATGTTACAATATTTCCTCTAAGTGTCGTTTTTTCCTACATTTGTGCCACACGCATCATGAGCCTCAAAATTATTTATTCGACGCTTCAGAGCTCACTTATTCACATCGATCTTGGAGCTCTAACATCCCACAACACATCCAAGAGTCCTCAGCACATCCATCTCAGCTATTCATGGGTAAGTCCTCTTAACTTGTCTTTTGCAACATTTATGTTACTTTTTATGTTTTGGTTTGTGTGAGTGTTATTTTCTTTATTTCCATGAACTCTTGCTCACATTTACATACATATTAGCTTGTACTATCATTGTTTCAATTTTTGTTAGCATCTCACTATTGTCGCATGCATGACACTATTTTGCATGAATGGTCACCGATTCATGTTGTTCTGTTTTCTAAATCTTTCATTCATGGTCACATATGCATGTTGTTTTGTTTTCTAAATCTTTCATTCATTGTTTGCATGCATGATCATTCACTCCTTCTTACACTGAGTATCACCATGCATTCACCCTCACATTTGCTTTCAGTTGCCCTTCGACGGTTCTGGGAAACCTTGGCCCCGACTCTGCCTCATCAAGATAGCATTGCACAATGCTTAGAGGGAAGGCTCTACCTTCCTCTCAGAAAATGTGCATTTCTGCCTAGTGACTCTCCTCTAGCCTTGCATTACACAATTCTGAGGGGCTGTGACTGTTGGCCCAGAAAATTGCGCAATGCAGTCACTGGGCCTACAACCATTGCCAGCAGAAAAAGTACACTGCAAAATTCCAGTAGCTAGCAGGTCAGTGTGGATTTCACATTGTGCAATTGAAGTAGCCAACCAGCCTCCCAGCAGCCTGGACTACCTTTTGCATAGTTCTAGCAACTAGTCTCTCAACATCCAAGAAAACAATTGTACAATCCTTGCGAGTCAATCACCAGTTATGTTGCATGTCGTTCCTCAAGTTTGCTTTGGTTTTAGCTAAAAGATTTTTTTCCATGCATGTTGCTATGTATCCACATCTAGCAGGTGTTTGTACACATCTCAGTAATTCACGATCAATGTCCTCCAAGAGAGAAGGATCAAAGGACACTGACAAAAGTGCAACTAGAGACGTTGTTGAGAAACTATCGGCAAGTTTTCCAATCTATGAAGACACCAAGCTAATTATAAACAAGGACATTAAGTTGAAATGGCAAGGGTTCAATGATCCACTTGCAGGCACATTTGGGGAAGATTTCAAATACTGCCAAGTCTATGTGAACATCCACAAGTCTGGCTTGTACCAGATTGTATGCAAGTATCCCGTGTTCCCATGCGCAGACATGATACATTGGATCGCTTTGCACACTAATATAACATTTTGGTCACTAGGCATCATATAGTTGCACAACAACTTGATTGGTAAAAAAATTAAAAAATACATTTACAAAATATTTTAATTATTTTCAATTTTAACAACGACTCTCCTAATTCCTTCCCAACCCCCATTAATTATGTTTTTTTGTAGGCCAAGAGAATCCAAACACGGCCACAACTTCTCTACCAAAACTAGTTTCGTGAACATGTATGCACAATTCTCTTGTGTGTGAACTTTTTTGATAGCCACTTTGCTACCATCAATTACATGTCTTACAAAATGGTATTTTACATTAATATTATTATTATTTTAGTGATGATATGGATTAGTAGCCAAATGAATAACCTCTAATTATCACAAAATACATTCACTTTCTCCTTCATCCTTCCAAGCTCACCTAGTGGAAACTTGACTAGATTGCCTCTTTAAAAGCACGTGAAGAAGCTATATATTCTACCTTGGTGGTGGACAAAAGCAACTAGTTTCTGAAGCTTTAACATCCAACTAATCAATCCACCTGTTGTTCAAGTCACTAGCATAATATCAATCAACATATCCACATATTGAATCAGCTCAACCACTAAAGATGATATAATGGTGACTTGTGCCTCTTAAATACCAAAGCACCCATTTCACTAATCATGAACACCGAAGCACCCATTTTTATGAACGTATTAACAACTCTAACTGCATATAAAATTGTAGGTATTTTAGACAACATCACATACATTAATCTACCTACAACATTTGCATATGGTACATGAGACATATACTCCTTTTTCTTCATCAGTACTAGGAATTGAACCCAAAGCAATCTTAAAATGGGAAGCCATAGGAAAATTAATAGGTTTCACATTGTTCATGCTAAACTTTATAAATATCTTCTACACATACTTTTGCTATGAAAACTTGAGATTTCCATTTTTCCTATCGCTATGTATCTTTATGCCCAAAATCTATTTTGAAGATCCATGATCCTTCATATCGAACGTCCTAGCAAGGTGAGTCGTTAACTTATTTATCTCTTCCATGATTTTTCTTGCAGCAATCATATCATCAACGTACAAAAATAAGATAATGAATATACCATTGAAACTTTTGAAGTACACACAATACCCATATTCACTTCTATTGAAGGCCTCGCTCACCATGAATGAATCAAACTTTTTGTACCATTTCCTTGGTAATTTTCTTAGGCCATACAATCATTTCCTGAGCTTGCAAACTAATCTCCTATTGCAATCTTCTTTAAAACCTTCTCGTTATTCCATATATAACTCCTCATCCAAATCTCCATAATGAAGATTTGTTTTAACATCTAACAAATCTAACTCAAGGTCAAGTAATGTAGTTACCTCTAACATCGTATGAATAGAAACAAGTTTTACAAATGGAATAAAAATATCATGCAAATCAATATGTTCTATGTAAGCGTAAGGCTTTTGCTTCGAGCCTCACTTTATATCTTTTAGTATTTCCGTTAAGATATCTGTTCAATTTGAAGACCCATTTACATCCAACAACACTTCTCTGTGTAGGAAGTTCTACAAGATCCCAAATTTTGTTCTTGGTTAAGTGTTGTAGTGACTACAACCACCCTCCAAAATTTTGCCTTAGCTTCGTTTTGGAGCCTCCCTACCAACCATCCTCAGCGACATGTCTTGCATTGTCAAGTACACAAGCTTTAATGGTTTTCTAGCAAATTGTCAGTCTTTGCATGATAGCTTGATGCATCCCCCTCATAGGTTGATTCTCCGGACTTGGTCTAGTTGTAGGCTTAGCAGCTCCCTCAAGAAATTGCGCAATTATGGAGGGGAACCAACCTTCCCTCCATAAATTGCACAATCTTGTCTGGTAGCCCACTGGGCTCCAGAATTGCGCAATTTTCCCTCTGAACCTTCACTGAAAAACTACACAATATGTTCCATTAGGACTACTCAACCCAAAAATTGTGCAATTCTGGGCAGGAGTGAGCTTCTCAGCCCAGAAATTGCATAATCCATCAAAGGTTGAGATTTATATTCAAAGTAGTTATGCCATTATTTTTTTTAATCAAATTGGTTTAATTAAAAAAAATGTCATATAAAAAATTGTTAATTATAATGAGTTATGATTTTTCAAACATGTGGTATAGATAAACCATGGTATTGGCCCATAATGTTGTAGTAAAGTATGTTTCTAGATTAAGAGTTTATGATAAAGTATGAGTAAATCTCCATGGTAGAAAAAAGTGTTTCATGTTTTTAAACATATAATATTTTTAGAATATATAACAATAATAATAATAATTATATTATTATTATTATTTTAAAATAAATTATAACTTAGTTATATTTTATTATTATTTAAATTTTAGCAACATGAGATATAAAATAAATAAGTGGTTTGTTGCTTATTATGGATTGACGCTTATTTGTTTTTACCAACCATTTAATTTATATGGCTACACAAGTTGCACTAAGAGGCTTAGCTCATTGTAGAAGAAATGTTGCAACGTCTTCTCCTCAATTAATAACTAAAATAAAATCGAGATAAACTAGTCAATTAAAAAATTAAAGGCTCCACATTTTAACAACCCATAATTTTTCCAACAATTCTTATGCAAGAAAAAATATTATATATATATAAATATAACCTGATCCAAAAATAATTTAAATCTAAGATGAATAAATCTTATATTCAAAGTGTTATATTTAAGAAAATTAATTACATAATTAAATTAAAATT
>APFE030399269.1:0-31478 GCA_000404065.3 Pinus taeda
TTGACAATTTATGATTGACAATTTAAAGAGATTAAATTTGCCAAACACAAGCATGCTCCAACTTGCATGTATGGATTCCAAATCTAGATTGTCTCCAAATTTGAGTGTGTATATTTCATGAATCTTCCATTTCTAAGAAGAATAAAAAATGGTGATGTTTGTTACCTTTTTCTACTTCTAGTATTAAAGTATTCAGGTTTCTTAATTTATTCATATTGAATGAGCCTTCCCTCAAGTAGATTGAGAACACATAGCCTTTACTTCAATGCATAGAATTGCATTGACGCCTTGTTCCCATTAATTGTTGGTCTTGATATGTCACCAAAATATATCTATAGCGATGATCTTTCTCTTTACATGTATGCTAGGTCAGAACTTAGAACTAAAATAACATGTTGGCCAAGGAACTTCCACTACTAAATACATGCTATAGGGTTTTAATGCTCCCATACAGTCCTTGTGCAATACAAATCAAGTGTAATGTTTCCATACAATCATGAAATTTAAGGCCAATAAAATACCATATAGTATACCATTTCTAGAATATATTATGATATGTTTCTAATGATTTCTTTTTGTAATTTTTAATTGTAGTGATGGACCGAGGCATCATTCCAAAGGTAGTAGACATGTTTTTCCAAGAGTGAAGAAAAGAAAAGACACGAAACATGTAAACAAAAGATAATGACTTCAATGCAACAATTGTTAGGTTGGTATAGAAGGAAATATAGATTAATGCAACATATAATGGCAGTTCATTATCTGATTTCACAGCAAAATCATTTGTTGATTCCTGTTTAGTCATAAGTATTTGTAGGTTGCAGACATTTTGAATGGAACCCAACCCAATTAACTTGTATTGTAATGCTTTGACTTGGTTAAACATTATTCAAGTAAATTTATTGTAAGGATGAGGATTTCCCACTACAAACTTTGTGTATGGTGTTATTGTCTCATGAAATTTATGGTTTATGTTATTATTGACAAACTAGAAATACAACCTTAAGTATTTTTATTAGTAAAATTCATAGAAGGTGATTAAGTGACTTCCACAATTTTGGATATGTGACTTGAATGGGAAAATTAGTTTTTCTGTACTAAAGTCCTTTTCAGAATATGTCAAAAGTGCTTAAGGATTCATGAGGTTAATTGCAAGTTTAAAGATGAGTTTTTTGAGTGTTTTTATTTAAATTTCTTGTACAAACTAACATAAACAAATGATTGAACAACATCATATAACATACATGAACATCACCAAAACAATATCACAACAACACACGATGAAGGAGTTCACTCCACCTGGGGTATGTCTCCTTGTTCCAGCTTCCAATGGCTTGGCCCTCTCTATTATGCTCAAAATTGTGAATTAACTAGTTTAGAATGCTCCTATAGCTCTAAAACCTATTCTAATGGCTCCAAAATGCCCAAAAAATGCTTGTCTAGCCTCGTTTTGCTCTTGATTTGGTCAAAAATTGAAGAATTTATGGCTTCCCCAAGTCTTTATGGTATTTTCTCTATAAACTCCCCAAATTCCGACACCATCATACAAATTCACCCCAAATTGTGTTAACAGAGTGTCGATTTCACTGAATTCCAGGCAAAATTGTCGGACGCTTTAAATAGCCTATAAGGCCTTAAATCCAAATTTTATGGACATGTTGGGGGCCATGTACTCGGGGCTAAGGCCAACAGCCTGCCCACACCGATCGAACCCCTAATGCACTCAGATGGTGGTCCCGTGGGTGGCATGTGCCCAAGGGTTGGCCCCGTGGTTGGCCCTTTCCTTCGAATGGTGCGGGCTTCGACTTTAAACATACGACAAACACTATAGTTGTTAAGAACTATTAGCGTGTCACATTGGTAGGACCTCTAGACTTGTACTTGGAGGTCGTGGGTTTGTCCCCCACTGCTGCTGCCCAGAACTTAACCAAAATTTTGGGGGCCCTCAGGTTGCCACGTGGCGGCCCCTGGCTGGGCCATGTGGTAGCCTGTGGTTGGCCACCACCCATCTAATAGAATTTTTCCAAATGCACCCAATAACATCATGCCACTTGGAACCACATGATTTTTCGAAGGCCTGTTGACCAATCAACCTTGCCAGGTTAGTATACACAGTTAGCACCACGTCAACAGTACAGACAACTGACTGGGCTGTCACATTTTTTGCAAAAAATTCCTTGTTTAGGAAAACAAACAAAACATGATTATGGGAGCATACAGAGTCCGTTTCACATGAAATAAGTTTCTCTAGATTCAGGATGACAGGTACTATGCGGTCGTTCAGGTTCCACACTAATACGACAACTTCGAATTTTGAGCTATGTTTTGAGCACCTGATCATTCCTCCCCACTGAAAGCCTTTTGGACCCCAAAAAGGCTTAAGTTGCAGCGACAAAGGCACTTTCATTGGATGGGTTTTCTTCTACTATTCCACTTGGTCAAAAGGAATAAGAAAGGTATAAGAAATAAGTTCTTTGATATGCTTTCTAGGCCTATTGTTTGTGTAACTACTTTCTTCAAGCATCCTTTTGTTTTGCATGAATAGTAGAAGAAAACCCATCCAATGAAAGTGCCTTTGTCGCTGCAACTTAATCACTGCACCAATGAAAATTTCTAAATGAAATGTAATGGGCTTACCATGTTGCACAAGGACTGTGCCCATGGCAAGTCGCATATATCAACCTGAAACTCAAATGACCTTTTCAAGTATAGAAGAGCAAGTACTGGGGAAAAACTAATATTTTGTCTCAAAGAATCAAATGCCTCTTGTTGTTTGCCTCCCCACTGGAAGACCTTTTTCACAACTTCCAATGAATGTAAAGGAGCTACAATAGAAGAAAAATTAACAAAATTTTTCCTCCATCATTGGGCTACTCCCAAAAAATCTCTTATGCAGATGACTATCTTGAGCATTGACCAATCCATAATGGAATCAATCTTGGAGAGGTCTAACTTCAGTTCACCTTCTCCAATATTATGGCCCAAGTACATCAAAGAAGTTTTAACCAACTCATACTTTGACATCTTCAATAAAAAATGTTCTTGACTTATGAAATCAAATACTTTTCTCTCATACATGACATGTTCATAATGAAATTTTTAAAAAATGAAAATGTCATCCAAGTAGATTGTCATGTCTAGAAATGACTTCAATACATCTTTCTTCATATGCATGAAAATAGTAGGAGCATGGAAAAGACCAAAAATCATACCATGCCATTCAAACAAACCTTGCTTGGTTTTGAATATCGTCTTCCATATGTCTTCTTCAACAACTCTACTTTGATGATAACCACTCCTTGAGTCCCATTTAATGAAATGATTTCCATTCTTCTTGGGCACCAAAACAATAGGTGCACTACATGGTGAAGGTGTTGGCATTATGATGAATGTGTTGTACTTGATGGCAAACCTCTTGTAGAAGAACAACTCACTTATACATGATGAATCTTGACAAGAGATATCATATGTGACATTAATACATGGTAGTTGTGTTAATAGATGTGATGCAGGGCAGTTCAAAGGAAATGTCAGTTCACAATGCAACAAGTTAACATTATGATGCAGGCACTGTCCTTGATGATGAAGATCAAAGTACTACATGTTAACAGTATTGAATCATAGTTTAGGCTCATAGAATGAAAGAAAAAGAGTTATACGCAGGTTTACCTTGACCAAGTTGCATATATACACAGGTTCATTGAGAAGAAGACACATATGCGTATACACGCACTTTCACACATGGAAAAGCACGTACATGTCAGAAACTAAGTTTTTGGGTCCATGGTATTTGGACCATGGTATTTTGGTATTGGTCAATGGTATTTGTTCCGAGGTATTGACCCCAGGTATTTAGACTAAGGTATTGGTTCTAAGTGGTTTTAGACCATGGTATTGAGTAAGGCCTAAGACTATAAAAGGAGGAGAATATCATTGGGCAAAGGTACGGAGAAAGTCTTGAATATCTGATGAAGTGTGAGATCTAGTATGTAGGTTATGGGTTTATGATGCTTTGCTTGATCTAAGCCAAGGAGGAATCTCAGCGGGTGATGGAGGACAAGGTCTAATGATGGATCGAGATCTTATGGCTTGGAAAGAATCATCTCTATATGGTTTGATCATTCTTATTCTTAATCTATATATTGACGCATGTAATGTTCTGTAAATACTATGACCTGTGTATAACTCAAGTCTAGAATAGCTGCAAATTATGAATGAATATTTACAGATGTATACGCTGGTTGATTTTGATAAAAACACGTATAAACGTAGATTAGATACATCTAAGTAGCGTATACCATATGAACAATGATATTTGAAGTTACAGGTGGTTCTGGTTGTTGATGCAAAGTTCTGAGTTCAGATTGGTTGATTGTGTTGAGCTTTAGTGTTGATGGATGAGATCTAATAATGGATCAAGAACATAATGACTTATCTTTATGTGATTTGATGGACTAGGTTTGGTTGCTAACACACATACTATCCTTTTGTATATAATGATCTGGGTATGTCTGAATTCAGGTAGTGCAGTGATGTTATAAGTAAGTATTCGTTGACATATACGCTGGTTCACTTTGGTGAATTTGCGTATACACGTTGGTTCAACTCTTCCAAGTAGCGTATACACTCTGATGCATGATTTTTGATTATACAACTGGCTCTGGATATTATTGCAGAATTTTGTGATTTGCTCTGGTGACTGTGTTTCTATTAACAGGGTTTCAGTGATTTAGAGATGATGATTGGTTGTGTCAATTGATTTTGCGCTTCAATGTTATTGATGGGTTAGTATGAAAATTGGATGAAACATGGCCTTCAGATTATGGTTTTGTGCTTTAGGAGTATCAAGTCTGAAAATTTATGAAACGTGGTCCCTGGAAGAAAAGAGAAGGTTGTAGCCTTCTTTAGGTCAGCACCTACATACTAGTACATCAGCTAGTACAAGAGCTAAGGGGGTTGTAGCTCCCTTCCAGGAAAAGCTGCAGAATGAGAGAAGGTTGTAGCCTTCTGTAGGCCAGCACCTACGTACTAGTACATTGGCTAGTACAAGAGCTAAGGGGGTTGTAGCTCCCTTCCAAGAAAAGCTGGAGAACGAGAGGAGGTTGTAGCCTTCTGTAGGTAGAAGCCTGCGTACTGGTATAAGACTCTTCCAGTACATAAATTTTGTAAGTAGAAGTTTTTTATTAAAAGAAGATAGAGACGAATTGCAGTAGGTGGTTTTCACCCACATTGGGTTTCCACCTTACATCATGGTGTTCATGTGTGTGATGATCTGTTTTGTTTTACTGCACCTGTTTGTTGTTCATATGGTTAATGAAGTTATGATGCACTGATTAAATATCATCATTTAATGGATTTACTAAATCATAAGTTTACTGGATATATGCTAGTTGCATTAGACACAGTTGCGTGTACACGCAGGTTCCCTTAACTGAAGTAGCGTATATGAATTTGAGTATGGAAATGA
This sequence comes from Pinus taeda, assembly GCA_000404065.3. Taxonomy (NCBI): domain Eukaryota; kingdom Viridiplantae; phylum Streptophyta; class Pinopsida; order Pinales; family Pinaceae; genus Pinus; species Pinus taeda. Next base: position 5,468 of record APFE030399269.1, read on the forward strand.
AAAAGTTATTGATTTGATAATACTGATCCACCCCTCCTCTCAGTATTATTTCCAATAATTGGTATTAGAGCAGGTCCTTTGGTAGAAGCTTGATTGCTTGAAGGGGATCTGTAAAACAATGGGAAAGAAGCTAAAGAAGAAAGCACCTAAGAAGAAGAAGACATCTCAAAGGAACTATGACAGTGGAAGAATCAGTTGGGGAATATGTGGAAGCAACACTTCAGATTCAGAATCACCTCAGAATGAAGATGAACAAGCAAAATAACTATCAGGTATGAATTTGTTATCCTCTAGTGATACATTTCTCCATCCACTTGAAGATGATGAAAGTGATAGTGAAACAATTGAACTTGCTCTTATGGGTGAGAATAAAAGATATCAAATAGAGACAGAATTTAAAAGGCTTACAAAAAAAATTAAAGATCAACAAGATCTATTGGACAAAAGGGAATGTGCATCCAAAGAAGAAGCTACCAAACTAAAAGCTAAACTAGAGGAAGGAAATAAAGTAAGGAAGCTATTCAAGGAAAAGGAAGATCAATGTCAAAAGTTACAAGATGAAGTGACATCATTAAGAAATGAAGTAAATAAAGGAGCACAACAATCAAGAAACTTAGAGAAAGATCCAGTTACTATGAAAGTCTTGAAGCTAAGATCCTCTCGATAAAAGAAGATCTTGACGAATCAAATAAGAAGAATAAAGAACTACTCCAAGCTCTTATAAAAAATGAAAATGAAGTTCTTGAATTAAGACATCAGTTGGAAGAAGGAAGAAAAGCTGAAGGAATCATGAAGAAGCAATATCTTGAAAAGAAAGAGCAACATCAAGTTGAGGTAAATATTCTAAATGATAAATTAGAAGAAAAGGATAAGCTCTTACGATTTCAAGATAGTACTAAGATCTTGGATGATATTATTAGTATTCAAAGGTCTCCTGCTATCAAAACTAGTCTTGTTTTTCATGAATCTATTGAAGGTGAATCTAGTTCACAAAGTAAGACAAGGGACTCTAATGCAAAATTTGAAAGGCTCAACAAGGAGATGAGAGGTCAATCCCATCAAAAACCAAGGAAAGAAATTCTTCAAAGAAAATATTTTACTCCTAACTATGGAAGTGATAGTCGGTCATTTCCTCAACTGAATAATGATGAATGTTATTTATGTCATAATTTTGGACATGTTGTAGCCAGATGCAGAAGAAGAATGGTTCAAGAGCATCACACAAAAGGATCATCATATTCCAGGTACTTTAAGGGATATATTTTTTCTTGCAATATGTTTGGTCACAAAGCCATTAACCACTATAGAAGGAATATGAAACATATGAGATATTATGCATGTAACAAGCTTGGACATATAGCAAAGGAATGCAGGAACAAAATACGAGCACCATACCAAAAGGAGAAAACATCATCACACTTAAGGATATGGAAGAAGAAGGAAGTATAGTCAGAACGATGTGGCACAACACAATGTACAGACATAATAGACTCAAAGTGTGAAACTTCAGTATTCTAAATCTCATATGCAAGTTTCATGAAGAGAAGTCATGTATATACGTGAGTTAGTCACTGCACAGTTGTGTATATGTTAGTTTGAGGAAAAGCAGTGGGACAGGCTCAGGAAAAAGGGTCTGATATGATTCAGTCCATTATTTGCTCTATTTGATAATGGTTAGAATCTGCTGATGATGAGTGGAGATGTCTTGATACTCATAAGATGTTTAGAAGTGTCTTTGATCCTAACTTGATGATGATGATGACTTGATACTTCTTGCTGATATATGCATGATAAGATCAGACAGTAAACATATGGCACAGGTTCAGGGGGAGCTTATGCTTTTAATAATGAATTATTGGCATTATGGCTAGAAGTCCTTGGTGTTGATGCTTATATGGCTAAGTGATACATCTTGCTATGATATGGTCATGAGTTGTCCATGACAAAATATCATATGATTCTTGGGGTTACATAGTTGGTGTTCAAATAAGATTTGTGGTTGATTCTCTAATGATGCATATATGTTGCTTACATGGTAATCTTCCTAAGGATAAGAAGAAATACAAAGCTTGAATACACAACTTCATCACTTGATGATGAGTCACTCATATGCTGCTGTCGTCATATACATAAAGATCAAGATGCAGGATTCCTATAGTTCTTATCAAGAAGTCTTGACAAAAGATCTTGAGCTCAAGGTTTTCTAGATACATAGTGATATATACAATATGCTAGATACATGAAGTTGCATTGTTGGTTGGCCAAGATAATGAAGTTATTGCAGATCACATGAAGACATAACTATTTGAAGACATGATGATGATGAGTTCTTACCTATATAATGATAGGTTGATACTCACATATGTTGATTGATGCTTATCAAATGTGGGATGTTTCCGAGTAATGATACATGGATGGTATAAAATATCTTTTAGATCTTGATGATGATGTGATGACTATGATGTTTTTCACATATGATATAATGTGAATGATTTTTTATGACATATGCAAAACTGATTCATGGAAGGTTATGACAATGCTCAAGATCAAGAGGATGAATTGATACAGACATACCTTATCACAGATTGATGTTATTTACACTAATGGACATATACAGGTTGCTGGTATGGATGCTGTTGACAGATTCTTATGGAATAGATCATACATTGTGTATGATAGTCGCTGATGATTATCATGGTTTTTTTTAGGTATTTGGTCTCTGTTATAAATGTCATCACTCAATGTAAAGGTCATATCAAGACCCATGATGTAATCATGTGTTGAATCTCTTTTGGTCATATGATGTAATTTCTACCCCCACTATGCTTGGGATGGATGATGTAATGTTCTTGTTTTATCATTGGTATATCCCCACTTGGTTGGGTGGATGAGTGAAGTGTATCCCCTCTTGATTGGGAAATTTATGTATGTATGAGTCATTGGTGATAGGAAGGTCATACTCACTTGGTTGAGTTGTAGAGTCGTGTTATTCTCTTGAAAAATATTTTTGCAGACTCGACATGTGCTCAGGAGGAGCATGGATGGATTGGTACATCTTGGCATGTACAAAGGGGGAGCTCAATCAGAGATTTCAACATTTACTCAGGGGGAGTATGGACAACAAAATGTATATCAAGGGAGAGAACATCTTGTTCTGCCATTTTCCTTTGATGTCAAAGGGGGAGAGTGACTTGGTGTTGTTGTTGCCATCAAGTCCAAAGGGGGAGATTGTTGGCATTATGATGAATGTGTTGTACTTGATGGAAACCCTCTTGTAGCAGAACAACTCACTTATACATGATGAATCTTCACAAGAGATATCAGATGTGACATTAATACATGGTAGTTGTGTTAACAGATGTGATGCAGGGTAGTTCAAAGGAAATGACAGTTCACAGTGCAACAAGTTAACATTATGATGCATGCACTATCCTTGATGATGAAAATCAAAGTACTACATGGTAACAATATTGAATCACAATTCAGGCTCACAGAAATAAAGAAAAAGAGTTATACATAGGTTTACCTTGACCAAGCTGCGTATATATGCAGGTTCATTGAGCAGAAGACACGTATGCGTATACATACACTTTCACACATGGAAAAGTGCGTACATGTCGGAAACTAAGTTTTTGGGTCCATGGTATTTGGAGCATGGTATTTTGGCATTGGTCCATGGTATTTGGTCCAAGGTATTGATCCTAGGTATTTAGACCAAGGTATTGGTTCTAAGTGGTTTTGGACCATGGTAATGAGTAAGGCATAAGACTATAAAAGGAGGAGAAGAATATTAGGCAAAGGTACAGAGAAAGTCTTGAATATCTGATGAAGTGTGAGATCCAGTATGTAGGTTATGGGTTTAGGATGCTTTTCTTGATCTAAGCCAAGGAGGACTCTCAGTGGTTGATGGAGGACAAGGTCTAATGATGGATCGAGATCTTATGGCTTGGAAAGAATCATATCTATATGGTTTGATCATTCTTATTCTTGATCTCTATATTGACACATGTAATGTTTTGTAAATACTATGACCTGGGTATAACTCAAGTCTGGAATAGCTGCAAATTATGAATGAATATTTACAGATGTATATGCTGTTTGACTTTAATAAAAATGCATATAAATGTAGATTAGATACATCTAAGTAGCGTATACCATATGAACTATGATATTTGAAGTTACAGGTGGTTCTGGTTGTTGATGCAAAGTTCTGAGTTCTGGTGACTGTTTATTGGTGTTTTTATTTTGCATATTCAGATTGGTTGATTGTGTTGAGCTTCAGTGTTGATGGATGAGATCTAATAATGGATCAGGATCATAATGACTTATCTTTATGTGATCTAATGAGCTAGATCTGGTTGCTAACACACATACTATCCTTTTGTATATAATGATCTGGGTATGTCTGAAGTCAGGAAGTGCAGTGAAGTTATAAGTAAGTATTTCTTGACATATATGTTGGTTCACTTTGGTGAAGTTGCGTATACATGCTGGTTTGGCTCTTCCAAGTAGCGTATACACTCTGATGCATGATTTTTGATGATACAACTGGCTTTGGATATTATTGCAGAGTTCTGTGATCTTCTCTATGTTCTGGTGACTGTGTTTCTGTTGACAGGGTTTCAATGATTTAGTGTTGGGTGATTCAGAGATTGATGATTGGTTGTATCAATTGATTTTGCACTTCAATGTTATTGATAGGTCCAATATGAAAATTGGATGAAACATGGCCTTCAGATTATGGTGTTGTGCTTCAGGAGTATCCAGTCTGAAAATTTATGAAATGTGGTCACTAGAAGAAAAGAGAAGGTTGTAGCCTTCTGTAGGTCAGCACCTACGTACTAGTACATCAACTAGTACAAGAGCTAAGGGGGTTGCTTCCAGGAAAAGCTGGAGAACAAGAGAAGGTTGTAGCCTTATGTAGGTCAGCACCTACGTACTAGTACATCAGCTAGTACAAGAGCTAAGGGGGTTGTAGCTCCCTTCCAAGAAAAGTTGGAGAACGAGAGGAGGTTGTAGCCTTCTGCAGGTAGAAGCTTACGTACTGGTATAAGACTGCTCCAATACATAAATATTGTAAAAACAAGTTTCTTATTAAAAGAAGTTAGAGACAAATTGCAGCAGGTGGTTTTCACCCACATTGGGTTTCCACCTTACATCATGGTGTTCATGTGTGCTTCTTGTGTGTGATGATCTGTTCTGTTTTACTGCACCTGTTTATTGTTCATATGGTTAATGAAGTTATTATGCACTAATTAAAGATCAACATTTAATGGATTTACTAAATCATAAGTTTACTGGATATACGCTAGTTTCATGAGACATAGTTGCGTGTACACGCAGGTTCACTTAACTGAAGTAACGTATATGAATCTGAGTATGGAAATGAAAAAGTTATTGATTTGATAATACTGATTCACAACCCCCCCCCCCCCCCCTCTCAGTATTATTTCCAATAGAAGGAGATGGTCAGATGATCCTTTTATTTCAACAACCCTTGGATTTGCTTTGTTATTTTTGCAATTTCCCTTCATGACATCTGGTGCATGTCAATTTTAGGAAGAAGACACTTTTGCTACAATGGTATTTCATGTTGGATTCTCCCCTTGGGAGGAAATCCCTTTGTTTTTTGAAACACCTCATCATCATGGTTAACTGCATCAACCAAAGCGATTTTCAATTTCGAATTACGACCATCAAATGCTTCATAATCAACATCAATATTGGGTTTGATAATAAGAAGCACTAAATTATTGCTTGAATTCAACAATGTTTTCATTTTCCTTGCATTAACTAATGAAAGATTTAGTTTCTTGCGATGAGCTCTCACAATATACTCCACACCATATTTGAACAAGTGGTACTTGTTTTCATGGCGATAGAATATTGCTTTTCTATCATAGAGGTAAGGACTACCCAAAACAATTCTTGAAATATCAAGCAATACAACATCTAATTCAACTTCGTCGATGAAGTTTGCTGTGATTGAAAACCAAAGAATACATTTTCTTGTAACCTGTAAGTTTGTGTCCTTGCATATCCAACCCAATGGAAATGGTTTGGGATGTAGAATGGTTTCAAGATTAAGTTTCTTGACTAAATATTCAGATATCAAGTTGGCTTGAGACCCACTATCAAATAGCGTGTCGATTTTTTTCATGTTTTGAGATTACCCTCACATGAAATAATTCAATCCTTTTTCCTTCATTTGGAGTGCTAGTGTGACAATTTGATATACTAGTGCTAGCAATGGATTCTTTTCCTTTTATACCCATGGCTGTAATTTTAATTTCATCACCCAAATCAAATCCCAAATCCTCTTGAATGATTGTAGTTGTCTTTTCTTTCCTTGTTGTTGAGTTTATTAGGCCTCATCTCAGGATGAATCTTCCAACAATGAACTTCATCACGACCCTCTTTGGAACAATGTTTACATATTGTTTTCTCTCCTTCCTTTTTAATGGATGCATTTTTCTTTCCTTACCCTTAAATGGATTTTTACTACCCTCTTTTGGAGTATTTTTACCTCTTGCCTCAAGATGAGTGGCTTGCACACAGACCTCATATAGATTATTGGGATTAAACATAAGGATAGTATGCCTAAGGTAACTGTGTAAACCCCCTATATACTTCAACAACATATCTTGTGATTGAAAATATACACCTAACATTAGAGACATTCTTCTAAATTCTTGGGCGCAATCTTGCACATTTTGACCTTTAAGTTGTCTAAAGTTCTGCCAATTCATGATGGATTTTTGCATATATGCTAGAGGGTAAAACTGTCTTTTAATTCCAACAATGAATTCATACCAAGAAATTGAGATCTTACCATGTTTTTTTATCTCTTCTTGTGTCTTGGATTCCCACCATACTAGTTCTGAACCCTCCAAACTCAAGGAAGCTATCTTAATATTTATGTCATCATCTTAAAGGTTTTGAATTCTGCAATAGACCTCCAACCAACAAACCCAATTGTCAGGATTCTCTACATTCACTTCACCATTATACATGGGTAGTTCAAATTTAACATCACATTTTAACAGGGTTGTTTTACCAGTTCCTTTTGAGGTATGTTGATGAGTATGAGTAAGAGTTGTATTAGTGGAAGAGGGTGAAGATGCCTGTGAAGATTAAGATGAAGATGATGGTGGAAAGGGTTGAGGTTTACCTCCATTTCCATTACCTCCTCCTCCTGAAGAACCTTATCCTCTTCAAGGTTTGGAGCTCTCACCCCGCGGTCTGTTATTCCTCCCTTGATAGAGGACTTTCACCATCTCTATCATGTCAAAGAAATCTTTGCTAAAAAACTTCTCATCCTCTATCATATTTGTAGGCTCTCCTTCATGTGACATGCTCACTGACGCTTCAACTGCAACTTGAGGTAGAAATGGTGGTGGAGATTGTGGCAGCCTTGCACTCCTTGTCCTTGAACCAACTTTAGGACTTTCGACCAACTTCCCTTCTCCTCTCTTGAGCTTCAACCTTGTAAGCATGACATTCACTTGCAAACAGTTAAATCCTTTTTGTACAAAGAAAACCAAGATCTTTGATACCAAACTTGATCTGAATGGGAAAATTAATTTTGTTGTACTAAATTCCTTTACAGAATATGTTAAAAGCACTTAAGGATTCATGAGGTTAATTGCAAGTTTAAAGATGAGTTTTTTGAGTGTTTTTATGTAAATTTCTTGTATGAATTAACATAAACAAATGACTAAGCAACAACATATAACATACATGAACATCATCAAAACAATATCACAATAGCACATGATGAAGGAGTTTATCCCGCCTGGGCTAGGTCTCCTTGGTCCAACTTCCAATGGCCTGGTCCTCTCAATTATGCTAAAAAGTGTGAATACATCATTTTACAATGCTCATATAGGTCTAAAACTTGTTACAATGGCTCCAAAAGCCCAAAAATGCCTATCTAGCCTCTTTATGCTCCTGATTTGGTCAAAAACTGAAGAAATTATGGCTTCCCCAAGTCTTTCTGCTATTTTCTCTACAAAATCACGAAATTACTGCACCATCCTATAAATTCACCCGAAATTGTGCTATCAAAGTGCTGATTTCATAGAATTCTAGGCGAAGTTATCAGATGCTTTAAATAGCCTATAAGGCCTTAAATCCGAATTTTATGGACATGAAGTGGGCCACATGCCCGAGGCTAAGGCCAACAACTTGTCCCCACCTTTTGAGGCCCCCTTGCGCTACGATGGTGGTCCCATGGGTGGCGCGTGCCTAAGGGTTGGCCCCGTGGCTAGCCCTTTCCTCCAAATGGCACGAGCTTTGACTTTAAATATGCCAAACACTATAGTTGTTTCTGAGAGGCATTCAGATTTTCCACAGTGTTCATCTTTATATTGGTCGACGTTTCGAGTCTAGACCCAGAATCATCATCAGGACTGATATACGGAGAAAAGAAAGAAAAGGTTTGTGATAAATATGTAATAGGCTTGATGTAAAGACAGTATGGCCGACTAAATGCTTGTTTATTACTATTATTTCCATTATTTATATTATTATTTAAATCATTATCTACCATTATCTATATTATTTATTATTATTTATTATTATTAATCATTATTTATATTATTATTTATATCATAAGTTTTGTTATTTATTCATTAATTAATCTAAAATTGAATTGTGAGAATGGTTATTAGTTGAAATATTTAATAAGTTCTGTTATAATATGTAATCTATTTATAATTCACTTAATATTGTGTAATTAATTTGTACTTAATTCTAAAAGGTCTATAATATTATGGATATAATAAGTTTTATTATATTGTTAATTTATTAATTAAATATAAATGTGTGATGAGTTATAAGATATTTTATTTAGTTGATTGAATAAATCAATAAGTTCTATTTGAGTGAGTACCATTATATTATGTTTATTTATAATCTCGAAATTAATTTTGAGGTTTTTATTATTTATATACCAAGTTTATTATGTTGCTACTTAATCTAAATTGAGAAATTGGTTATATGTTATTAATTAATTGATTGCATTAGCTACTGAGTCCTATTATTAACTTATTAATTCTACTGATTATGAATTATTATATGCTTAAGTTAATAATGTTGTTAATTTATTATGTTTATTCATTGCTTTACATTATTAATTTATTAATCTATTATGTTTGTTGATTTACTAAATCAAGTAGAGGGATTGGTTATATGTTATTTTATTACTTGATCAAGTTAGTTACTAGGTTCTATATACTTATATTATATTAGTTTTTTATTTATATTATCATTTACCATTATTTATATTATTTTATATCTTAAGTTTGTTATTATTTTACTCATTAATTAATCTAAAATAGAATTGTGAGAATGGTTTTGTGTTATGTGTTTGAAATAATTAATAAGCTATGTAATAATATGTAATTTATTTATAAATCCCTATTAATGTGTAATACTTTGTAAGGTCTATAATATTATCAATAAAATAAGTTTATTATATTGTTAATTTATTAATTCAATAGAAATGTTGAGTTATAAGCTGTTATATTTAGTTGATTGAATTAATCAATAAGTTCTATTTTAATAAGTACCATTATATTATGTTACTTTTTTATAATTTCCAATGTGTTGCGTAATTTATTTATTTTAAGGGGTTTATATTATTATTTATCTACCAAGGTTGTTATGTTGCTCCTAATTAAATTGAGAATTTGGTAATATGTTATTAATTAATCTATTATGTTGTTAATGAATTAAAATTAAATAGAGAAATTAGTTGTATGTTATTTTATTTTAAGGGGTTTATATTATTATTTATCTACCAAGTTTATTATGTTGCTCCTAATTAAATTGAGAATTTGGTAATATGTTATTAATTAATCTATTATGTTGTTAATGAATTAAAATTAAATAGAGAAACTAGTTGTATGTTATTTTATTAGTTGATCAAGTTAGTTACTAAGTTCTATATTTAACCTAGTTACAAAAATTATCGAGAACTTATGTTAATAAGTATTAGTGTGGCACGTTGGTGGGAGCTCTGGACTTATTCTTGGAGGTCATGGGTTTGACCCCCGCTGCTACTGCCTAGACCTTAACCAAAATTTTGGTGGCCCTCCAGCTGTCACGTGGTGGCCCTTAGCTGGGCCACGACAGCATGTGGTTGGCCACCACCCATCCAATTGAATTCCCCCAAATACACCCAATAACATCATGCCACTTGGCACCACATTATTTACTGAAGTTTGGTTGACCAGTCAACCCTACCACATAAGCATACACAATTAGTGCCACATCAGTAGTATGAATGGCTCACTGGACTATCACATTTTTGCAAAAAATCGCATGTTTAGGAAAACAAACAAAACATGATTTTGGGAGCATATGGAGTCTGTTTCATGCGAAACAAGTTGCACCAGATTCAAGATGAAAAGCACTACACGGTCATTTAGGTTCCACACCGATGCAAAAACTTCGAATTTTGAGCTATTTTTTGAGCACTTGATCAATATGGCTGAGCCATTCCTAGGTGGTTGTGGTCTAGTTGTGTACAAACATCTCAACCCAAAACTATCGAATAACTTCTTTAAGGGTATAATGTGTTTCCTTAGCATATATACTAATGATGTTGGCACCACTTTACATTAGGAAATCACAAAAAATCTCATCATATGGCAAGAAGTCTTCTTTTTTACATAACATATCATTCACTCAAGATTCAAGACATATGGATAGTATTTAGAAATCCCATTTAGATTTAATGTGCTAATAATGGTTCTATAGGATTTTATTTTGCACGAAATCAAAGGAAATCCTCAGTGTTGGCAACTTGAGATAGTACTCTTACAAGTACAAGAAATTTCCCAAACAAAACCAGGGTCCAATCATGTACTTAATATTTTTGTGTCTTCCCTTTCTAGTCCATGTTACAAAGAAATAAAATCTTCCATCAATATTTTCTTAATAGGAGGTCAAGTAATAAAATAGGCAAATCTAGCTTCTAAGGACATCTCCACCTTTCCTAGAATGAAAATATGGCTTGGATTAACAAATATGTGTGCTCAAGGGATTGCGTTAGTGAAAAAATGTCACCTATACCAACAAAAACATTACACATTCACAAATATTTGTTCAAAAGGTAGCATATGTGTACAAGTCATCCAAAAATATCTGATGTGGTAATAATATCCCCCTCAAATCTGATGTGGTAGCATAGGTGTATAAGTCATCCAACAATATCTCCAGGACCACTCATCCCCTTGTAAGTGTTGAAGGAATGTAACTAGTTCTGATATTCATAATTATGATTTGAATCATGTCATGATGTAATCTTTATGTATGCATCAAAAGAAGAAAAAATTGATGTAAAGACCAAAGAAAATTATTTATGAAGCATGGGTTAGGAGTTGTATGTTCTTAGAGATGGTTAGGGTTTGTACTTAAAAACCCTAGGAATTCATTATTTAAGATTCCATGAAGAAAACATAGATTGGAAAATCTTTCTTCATGCTCTTTTTGTTGTATATTTTTCTTTGTGGTACTTGTCAATGACAATTACAGGTGAAGGAAGAAAAATGAGAAGCAAAGAAAACCTTGTGCTTTGGTGAGCATGTTGAAAGAGGGGAACTATAAGGATCCTAGAATGTTTATTAAAGGAGTAAGCATGCATTATTTATGATTTAGTAAGGCATCATGTGGTAGTAGCATATTTAAAATATACTTGGTTGGATTTTTTTAAGAGAACCATATAGTCTTTTAAAGTTTGAAAACAACTTTCATAAGGTTCATCCTCTCATTGTCTAACATTATGTTAAAGGTGGTCATTATTCTAAGGTGGATCCTCAAGATCCTATAAGAACCATCACTATGGAGGTTCTTGGAAGAAGCATAATGACATATGGAAAGTTCCACCACTAGGTATAGCTCAAAACCCTTCATCCTTCTTCAATACTTGGACTAAGATGTATGATTCTCAACGAATTCCTCAGAAAATTCAGAATCCTACAGTTCCATGGAAAACTCTTAGTCCTCCTCTAATTCATAACCCAAACTATGACCACGATGGCCCTCTCCCGTGAGTCAAATATCCCTCTGCCCTCAAGGATGGTTTAAAGCCTCTTTTACAAGGCAGTTTCCCATGCGAACATAGCTACACATTCAACAAAAGTTGCTGCAAATTCCATCCAATGCACCACCAAGCAATCCTTCTCTATGGTCCCAATTACTTATGTAAAATAACACAAAGAAAAACAATAAGGTTGAAAAACAAGCCGAAGCACCTGTTTTCCCCACTTATTCCCTCATTGAATGTAATGACATACATTTCATATTAGGGAGATGAATGAATTCATGAAGATCCACTATTACCACAAAACATGAAGTAAGGAATTCACCCTGGGAAGAAGCCACAATCCATAGATAATTAGAGGAACAACACATGATTGGAAATGATCTTAAAATTGCTATAATAGTTGATACTATTGTTGTTGTTGTTGAAACTAATGTAATAACTGATACTATTGTTGTTGTTTAAACTGTTGTAATAAATGATGCTTTTGTTATTTTTAAATCTATTGAAACTTCTGTAACAACTAATGCTGCAACAGAGGATGTTGTAATAGTAGATGATGTAACATCAGATGTTGTAACAATAGATGTTGTAACAACAAATGCCTTAACAACATATTCCATAACAATTGTAAATGCTAAAAATGTTGTAAAAATTGATGCTATAACACCAATTATTGTTGAAAATGCTGAAAATAATGTAAAATTTGATGCTATAACAACTGCTACTATATTTAAAACTACTGAAACAATGACCATTACAACATATGCTATAACAATAGATGATGGAACAACAAATTCTATAACAATGAATGTTGTAACAATAGATGCCATAACAACTGTCAATGTTAAATTTGCTGAAGATGTTGTAACACCCATTAAACAATTTTGAACATGTAGTATCACCACTTTTCAACAATTTGAAAATTATTTCTTAAAAGATGGGAAGATAAGAAAAATCCTTTACAGATTTTGACCCAATACAACGATTTAAAGAGTAGTAGTGAATTAGTGCAATAGTTTTATGCTAATTTTAATCAAATATATAACTCAATTCGATCTTGTTATAGGGCATTTTTTCACATTAACCCATATTTCCTAAAAATCAGGTCAATCAACTTCCATGAACACTTTCTCATAATCCCTTTGCAAAGCCCTAAGCATCATTTCTCCAAAAAGTATGAGTTTCTGGGTCTATCTACTCAAAAAACATATTTTTAGGCCCAATGCACCCAATGTTCTTATACACCAACATTAGGTGCAAGTTTCATACTTCAGCATAAGCGATGACCAATGCATGTTGCTCCATTTTGCAGGTGTGCTGATTCTAGAAATTTGGGAAAATTAAAAAATAATTTCAAATCTTCTCCTACCAGAAGCTTCTAAGGTGGTTTTAACCATTTACCATGGATAAAGATCTTGAATTCCTATATGATCCTACTCTATTGATATTATCTTTTATTCCTTGAGAAGTGGATCTCAAGCCTAGATTAGTAAATCCTAAACTACCAAGTTCAACCTATAAATTTACTGCCTCCCATGGAGTTTGGGTTAACTTTTGGATATTATTAGGTTGGATTTTGGATATTTCTAGTGCCCTCATGCTACTACTTTGAGCTCAAGGAATCATCATCCATTTGCATTAGGGTTGAGTGTGAATATTTGCTTTGTAAGGAAGGACAAGACATTTGGGAAGACATCTACAAAGTCAGCTTCTATATATGGTTGTAACCCTCTCCTTTATTTATTAGTACAAAAATCACTATGTTTTCATATACTTATGTCATGTTGGTGCTCTTTTATTTCAATGCCATGTTGACTCATTAAATACATATATTGGATTATGCTATGTGGACATTGTAGTTCCTTTTCTTGTTTTAGACATTGTTGTAGGTTCCATTTATAATGCATGGAGCTAGGATTGGAGCTTAAAAGAAAAGTGGAGAGAAGGACTTGCTATGAATTCCATGTAGGTTCCTTTTATGTATTCTAATCTCTCTAAGGAAAACATTGATTTTTTCCCCTCTATTGTTCTATAATAGACCACTAGATGTAGGGAATTCATTTTTATCTGTAGAAGTGAACATTCTGTATAACAAATTGGCGACTCCACTGGGGATAGATATTTCCCTTAGTTGTTTCATTGACCTTAGCATATTTTCACATCTCAAACTGACCTTAATTGACTTATTTAGACAATAATTGACCTCAAGGAAACACATTTTTGAGCTTTGTATGGTTTCCTGTGTCGTGTTTTAACCAAAATAGCTCCAACGCATTCTTTGTTATGAGATGAAGCGCCCCAACACACTTATTTATTCTCTATACTTGACTGATAGTGCATCGGTTTTTGTTCTCCACCTACACTAATCCTGTAGGATGCACAAATTTGTATTCCTTTGCATTTCTCCTCATTCTGCTTTGGTCCAGAAAGTTTTTCTTGAGTCTTTGAGATTGCCTATTTCTCTGAAAAGCCAAGTTGAGGATAAGTGACTTGAATGTCCTGCAATGTTTGGATCATCCATAGAAGTTGAGTAAAACAAGAGGAAATAACAACATATTTTACTTCAATAGTTGATAAAGCAATAAAACTTTATTTCTTACTGAACCAAAAAACTAAGCGAGGTCCCAAATAGAATGCTCCTCCACTAGTACTTTTGCAGTCATCAACATTACCTACCTAATATGCATCTGCGTCAACATGAAGTGCAAAGTATGTGTTTTTGGGATACCATAGACCAAAATATTGAGTGCCTTGTAGATATTTGAATATTCTCTTGACTTCTTTGAGATGAGTTTCCTTAGGATTAGCTTGGAATTGTCCAACTATGCCAATTACCTTCATAATGTCTCGTCTTGTATTGGTAAGATAAATCAAGATTCCAGTCATAGATATGTAATCAGGTTGATTAATTATAGGAGAGTCATCACTTTGGCTAATATTGCATCTTGTTACCATTGGTGTGCACATAGGTTTACAGTGTTCCATTCCATATTTGTTCATAATATGCTTGAGATAATTGATTTGGTAAAGAAATATTCCATATTTAGTTTGATGAACTTGAAGACCAAGAAAGTATGCTAGCTCACCAAGTAAATACATTTCAAATTCCTATTGCATACCTGAAGCAAATCCTTAACTAATAGATTCAACATTGCTTCCAAATATGATGTCATCAACATAAACCACTGCTACCAAAATTTTGTCTTTATCATATTTGATATAAAGATTGCTATCTGTAGATCCTTTCATGAATCCCTGTTGCTGAAGATACCTATCAAGATGATAATACTAGGCATGATAATCCTGTTTTAACCCATATAATGCCTTCTTAATTTTGAAAACATGACTTTTATCATTGCCAAGTAAGAATCCTTTATGTTGTTCATTATAAACCTCTTCTTCTAGGTCCCCATTTAAAAATGCAGATTTAATATCCATTTGATATACCTTAATGCTACAAAATATGGAAAATGCAAGAAACATTCTTATGGCTTCAAGTCTAGCTACAGGTGCAAATGTTTCTTCAAAGTCTATCCTTTCCTGTTGAGCATAGCCTTTGCATACAAGTCTTGCTTTGTTTTGAATTACTTCTCCATTTTTATTTGGTTTGTTCCTAAACACCCAATTTGTCCCAATTACATTTTTATCATGGGGCCTTGGTGTAAGTTCCCATGTATGGTTCTTTTCTATTTGATCAAGTTCTTCATGCATTTCCTTAACCCAACATTCATATTTTCTGGCTTGTTTCACATTTTTAGGTTCAATTGTGGATAGTAAGGCTATGTAACTAGATGACCCAACAAAACTTCTTCTAGTTTGAATTCTTACTTCCTTATCACCTAGAATTTGAGATTTAGGATGATTTTTCTGAACATACCTTGATGGAGTCCTTTCTGAGATACATATATTTTCATTTCCTTCTTTTGATGCTTCTCTTTCTTCTTCTCCTACAAATTCTTGGATTTTGGTAGGGAGAGGTTCGTCATCTCATTTTGCTTCCCTTTTCGTACCTATGGATGCTTCATTAGTTACGACATCTATAGTTTAAACAATCTTTTGGAGTCTTTTATTATAACATTTATGTACTTATGGAAGAGTATCCAAGAAGAATTCCTTCATCAACTCTGGATTTAAACTTTCCAAGCTTATCATCATTTTTCTTTATAAAACATTTGCTTCCAAACATTTTAAAGTGTTGAACAGTTTTAGGTTTACCATACTAGAGTTCATACAAAGTTTTATTCTTGTTTGCTCGAGCATGGGCTTTGTTAAGTATATCCACGACTATATATACTACTTATCCCCAGAAGGTGTGAGGTGTACTTAAATCATTAAGCATGGCACATGCCATTTGTTGAAATATTTTATTCATTATTTCTGGAACTCCATTTTGTTGATGAAATTTAGTTAAGAAAAATTGCCTTTTGATGCCACGTTGCTCATAAAAATTGAAAAATTCATTTGATATAAACACTCCTCCTCTATCAGGTCTAAGACATTTGATTTTTAATTCAAATTCTTTTCCACCATAGCCTTGAATATTTTCAAATTTTCAAATGACTCATCTTTATACTTTAACAACCCAACCCAACACATTCTTGTAAAGTCATTAATTAATATCATGAATTATTGTTCACCACAAGGAGACTTGTTTCTCATAGGTCCACACAAATGAGTGTGAACAAGCTCAAGGGGTTTACGTGAAGTGCATTCTTTAGCTTTAAATTGAACTTTGGATTGCTTAAAAAATTAGCATGATTTGCAAATATTATTTTCAAGTGGCGATATGTTTGGCAAGTCACGAAATGCTCCCTTATTGCTTGATTTGTATACTCGAGAAATGCTGAGATGTCCCAATATTTTGTGCTAGAACCACCTTTCTTTAGATTTGCTAAAAAAAAATGCTCTTTGCTGCCTTCTAGGACATATAAATTTCCTGGAGTTTTGGTTCCCTTGATTATAATATTACTTGTATCCAAATTTCTTACCACACAATTCTTTGATCTGAAAATAACTTCATGACCCTGATTGCACTTTTGACTAACACTTAATAGGTTATGTTTTTTCCCATCAACAAATAATACATTCTTAGACTTGAACTTTTATTTTATCTCAGACTTGAAATTTTATTTTAATATCATAGATCCTTTTCATTTAATAGTAGCAATGGAATCATTTCCAAAAGTCACATTCTTTTCTTTATTAATTTCATTAAAAGTAAAAAGATTATATCTGTCACTTGTCATATGATTTGAACAAGCACTGTCAGTGTGCCATAGATTCTCTTGATCTCCTGCATACAATGCTAGACCAATTTTTCAGAGGAAGTGATTTTTTTTTCTCCATACCTTGAGGTCTTGTCTTCTATTGATGTTGATAAGATGAATTCATCCTGTTTTTGTATTCAATTTCTTCATGACCAAAGTTATTGCAAATAAAGAATTTAACTTCATTCTCAAGAGGAGAGAAAGAATTATAAGAAGACTTCTTTGACCTGTTTGCATTATATTGTTTTCTTGCTTTGCTAGACATAATCGTTTTATAAGAAACACAATGAACTACTTTATGACAAAAGTTGAGACAATTGAAGCATTAACCATTGAATTAAGAATACCTTGAGTAAAATACCTTTTTGAGTAGCTTTCCATTTTTTCATGGAAATCACATTTTTCTTGAGTATAGTTTGAACCTTCATTCTTTTACTAAGTCATACTATTCTAATGATTACTTCCTCTTACATAATTGACGTAGCTTTTTGTACTTGATTCAAAAGATTTCAAAGGTTCTAATGTTTCACCATTTTGATTTGGATTGTATCCAAGACCTGTCTCGATTAATGGAGAACGCTGAAATTTAATAGTTTCCTCTAAAGTTTCAGATCCTTTAGAAAATTTAATATTTAGAGCCTTTTATTTCTCAAGTTCCCTTTTTTGTCCTACAATTTCAAATTCTAAGTTTTCACTGTGCTTTTCCTTTTCTTGGACTTGTTTCTTCAAAGTTTCTTTTGCTAATTTAGCCTCTTTTAGACAAATCTTTAACTAGATTGTTTCTTCAACAAGATTTTTTTCTTTATACATACCGATTTCCTTTTCTTTCCCTTTGTTTGTGGCTTTGAATGTTGCTTCTCTAACACCTTCAAAAATTGCCCATATATAAGCTCACAGTGCTTGAAAATATGATCTCATTCTAAGTTTCCAAAACATCAAGTTAGTTCCATTAATCAAAGGTGGCTTGTTAGAAGATACTCCCTCTTGGCTGCTCATCTTGCTAGATCTCCCTCCAAGTGATTAGGCTCCTTTTGAGGGACTTGCTTTGATACAAATTGTTAGAAAAAATACTTGGGGGGGTTGGTGGTGGCTGAATCAATATGTTTAATCCAATTTAACTTTTCATTCCATATTTTGAATTCTATACGCTACTATTCTTTATGAAATCAACGTTTGTAAGTGACTTTAGTGAACTAAAACAACGTATATACAATTTACTTATTATTTATAAATTCCATCGTCAAGTTAACTTAACCATTTCATTACTAATTCATTAACCATCCAATATGCAATAAATAATAGATAAATCACATCACATAAGCAACACACATAGAACACCATGATTTTAGGTGGAAACACAATATAGGAGAAAACCACTGTAGCCATCGTCTCTTTCTTCTTTCTTATTATATAAAGAAAATCTTCATTACATCTTGTACAGGTGCAGACTCTTACTAGCACATAGGCACTCACCTGCAGGAGGCCATAACATCCACTAATTCTCCAACACCCACTAGAAGGGAACTACAACCCCCTAATTTTGTTTATTGGCTCCTACTGGAAGGGAGCTCCTACCCCGTCACTGAAGGCTACAACCCTCAACACCTTGTGGACCATATTTCTGAATGTTTCACACTAAATCCACCTGTCAATTAACCATAAAAAACATGCAAGCCACCTTTCATCATATTTTCACACTAGACCCACACCAACAATATGCCCAAACCAATCTGTCGAGCTGAAATACTGAATCCGAATCACTAAACACTGTAAACCAATTGAATCACTGAAATATCAACCCACTGAATACTAAAGCAAACCAAACATTGAACAAAAACTCAACCAACCATTACAACTAGATCAAATCAATACACAACCAATCCAATCAACACTGCCATACATAGATATACATCATTGGCAAACAAACAAAACTATAACATAACTCATCAAATGTCATCATCAAGCAACACTACAATCCCTAACCAGATTTAACTCAGAATATATACATGACTGTTATTAAGAAAACCTGCATATATATGTGCTTATCATGTGGAACACATGCACACAAATATCAATGTACTGAAAACATATCTTAGAATATATGCGTGACTAAACAAAACCAAATCTCCATATGTACGTGACTATCCATAAACATACCAGTGTACATATCTTAAATAGATGAATCATACCTTCGTTACAAACACAACTCACATTCTGCATACTACACTATCAAAACTGTATATTTTTGAAAACACATTCATATCACAACATCACTATAACCATAGATCTAGCATTATTAACTACACAAAAATAAGTAGATCAAGCAAGTATATTCATTAATATTCAATGCAATTTCATATCTATCAGATCCGAACTATATCCTTTCTCACTTGTGCACAATTGTTCTCGATCAAACCACACATGAATAACCCATTACTTGCACACACAACACGTTGATCTCCATCTCCTTATATAAATTTTGACTTAGCCAATACCTTAGGTAAATCCCTTGGTAATGTTGTTAGTATTTGTTGATGAGGTCAAATACATGTTTTCACCCCAATTGCTATGGGAAATTATCATGCTAATGACCACTGGTATCTATATTTCCATGGTTCAGATTATGCATGCAACTTTTACTCACAAGAACTGCATATATACATGACCCTACTTCATAGGAACCACGTATACTTTCTCAAAATTTACTTTTGTCATCCATCTATAGATGAACTGCCATTTCTCTATCCATATCCTCTGTAACATTTGTACCAGTATTCTTGATATCTATATTAGTTCCACAATAATCATATTATCACAATGTTGACATCAAGGACATATTTATCAAGCATGTTGCCATCAAGGACAACATATTAGCCATAATGCCAACAATATACCCCTTTGGACTTGATGGCAAGCATTGTGGTGTTTGGACACCGCATGCAAACACCAATTATTCTCTCCAAACATCAAGTCAAACACCAAGTCTTCTCTCCAAACACCTATCCAAACACCATGTATTCTCTCCCCCTTTGACATCAAGTGTAAAGGGATGAATTAGGTTGAATGAAGTACTTCCCTTGTAGTGCTTATTGTTGTAAGTCTAATATCCTGATATGGATCATGAAATTTTCATATCGACCATGCTCCCCCTAAGCCTATGCTAGACCTTTTGACGTTATGTAATAGAGTACAAGACTTGAAATACATGACCAAACAAGGATGACCTTTCCTATGACCAATGACTCTATGCTCCCATGGTGACATAATCACCCAACATATTGGGTTTACATATTGGACCCAAATTTTACATTAACATACATAACATGAATAGATCCCAATAACCCATACATGACTGCATTTTACAATGATTTAAATATGGGTCTTTTCAAGAACTTTACATCAATATACATACATTACATCCATAACCATAAATTAAGCTCTCTAAAATGAAGGATCCTTTGTAGCAAGACCATGATAGTCAACAACAACTACCATGCACCATATAAGAATTTGAAATATAATCATTTGACAATAGCAACATAATTGGCATAATGACACCAACAATAACCATATAGCAAGTTCACCAACAATCATAGTCATCATAATGAAACAAGGAAAGTTCAAGAAACCATAATGTCAACAATGAACCATTATAAGCATGGAAGATGCTCCCCCTAAACCTGTGCCAACTCTTCATCATCTGATCACATCATATCTTTCTCATCAATCAAAATACATATCAAAGAACTTATAACATCTCAATATATGACCCAATACCCTAAGCAACATAAGAGCATCACTAATAGACTGTAGCAGACTAATATCAAAACTAAAAAGACAAGAATGAACTGATGGAAACATATGAGAAGCTCTCCCTAAATATTTTCCACTTCTTTTTCATTTCTGAGAAGAATACACGACTGTCTAGATCAAGAACCACATACGCAAGCGAATTTCTTTCATAAGGTTCGTGTATAAAATATAAACTAATGATTTTTATAGCCACAACTACCCCTGAACATGGCAAGTCTGTTCCTATTATGTTAGAATAATTAGCAGTGTGAAAAGGCAAGAATCATTCTTCATTTATGTTTGATATATTCAAAGGAATCATGTGGAAGAGGCTTGGTGAATAAATTTGCAACTTGTTCCCTTGCAGGAACATATTCCAACTTAACTCTTTTTTCAAGAACTTGCTCTCTAAAAAAATGGTATTTGATGGGTATATGCTTAGTGTTTGAGTGCATAGCATGATTTTTAGAGATACTTATGGAACTAGTTTTGTAATAGAGAATAGGTACAGGTTGAGGACAAGTGACTTGAATGTCCTACAATATTTGGATCATCCATAGAAGTTGAGCACAACAAGAGGCAACAACAACATATTTTACTTTAGCAGTTGATAAAGAAATAGAACTTTGTTTCTTGCTGAACCAAGAAACTAAGGGAGGTCCCAAATAGAATGCTCCTCCACTAGTACTTTTGTGGTCATGAATATTACTTGCCCAATTTGCATCTGTGTAAGCATGAAGTGAAAAATATGTGTTTTTGGGATACCATAGACCAAAATAATGAGTGCCTTGTGGATATTTGAATATCCTCTTGACTTCTTTGAGATGAGTTTCCTTAGGATTATCTTGGAATCGTCCAACTATGCTATCTGCATTCATAGTGTTTGGTCTTGCAACGGTAAGATAAATTAAGTTTCCAATCATAGATCTGTATTCAGGTTGAATAATTGTAGGAGAGTCATCATTTTTTTTGAGATTGCATCCTGTTGGTGTGTACACATGTTTACAGTCGTCCATTCCATATTTATTCATAGCTTGAGATAATTTTTTTGAGAAAGAAAGATGACATCTTTAGTTTGATGAACTTGAAGACCAAGAAAGTATGTTAGGTCACCAAGTAAAGACATTTCAAATTCTTCCTGCATAGCTAGAACAAATCCTTGACTCATAGATTCAACATTGCTTCCAAATATGACGTCAACAACATAAACCACTACTACCAAAAGTTTGTCTTTGTCATATTTGATATAAATATTTCTATTTGCAAATCCTTTCTTGAATCCTTGTTGCTGAAGGTACTTGTCAAGATGATAATATCATGCATGAGGAGCCTATTTTAACCCATATAATTCCTTCTTAAGTTTGCAATCAAGATTTTTATCATTTCCAAGTAAGAACCCTTCAATTTGTTCAATATAAACTTCTTATTGTAGGTCCCCATTTAAAAATGTAGATTTAACATCCATTTGATATACCTTAAAGTTACTAAAGATGGAAAATGCAAGAAACATTCTTATGGCTTCAAGTCTAGCTATAGGTGCAAATGTTTCTTCAAATTCTATCCTTTTCTTTCTATTGAGCATAGCCTTTGCATACAAGTCTTGCTTTTTTTTGCATTACTTCTCCATTTTCATTCAGCTTTCTCTTAAACACCCATTTTGTCCCAATTAATTTTTTATAATGAGGCCTTGGTGCACATTCCCATGTATGGTTCTTTTCTATTTCATCAAGTTCTTCATGCATTTCCTTAACCCAACATTCATATTTGCTTGCTTGATTCACATTTTGAGGTTCAATTGTGGATAGTAAGGCTAAGTGACTAGATGATACAACAAAAGTTCTTCTAGTTTTAATTCTTGGTTCGTTATCACCTAGAATTTGAGATTCATGATGATTTTTCTGAACATACCTTGATTGAGCCTTTTCTGACATACCTGTATTTTCATTTCCTTCATTTGATGCTTCTCTTTCTTCTTCTCCTACAACTTCTTGGATTTTAGTAAGGAGAGTTTCATTATCTGATTGTGCTTCCTTTTTGGCACTGTGGATGCTTCATCAATCACAACATCTATACTTTCAACAATCTTTTGGAGTCTTTTATTATAACATTTATATCCTTTACTTCTAGAAGAGTATCCAAGAATAATTCCTTCATTAGCTCTTGATTCAAAATTTCCAAGATTATCATCATTTTCCTTTATGAAACATTTTATTCCAAAGATTTTAAAGTGTTTAATAGGTTTACCATACCAGAGTTCATACCGAGTTTTATCATTGTTTACTCGAACATGTGATTTATTAACTATATCCATGACTATATATACTGCTTCTCCCCAGAAGGTGTGAGGTGTACATGACTCATCAAGCATGTCACACACCATTTGTTGAACTGTTCTATTCATTTGTTTTGCCACTCCATTTTTTTGAGGAGTTTTAGCTTTGGAAAACTGCGTTTTGATGCCATGCTGATCACAAAAATTGAAAAATTCATTTGATATAAACTCTCCTCCCCTATCAAATCTAAGACATTTGTTTTTTAATTACAATTCATTTTCCACCATAGCCTTGAATATTTTAAAATTTTAAAATGCCTCATCTCTCTACTTTAGCAACTCAATCCAACATATTCTTGTAAAGTCATTAATTAATAACATGAAGTATTTTTCACCAATATGAGACTTCTTTCTCATAGGTCCACATAAATTAGTGTGAAAAAGTTCAAGGGGTTTACTTGAAGTGCATTATTTAGCTTTAAACTAAACTCTGGATTGCTTACCAAATTTGCATGATTTGCAAATACTAATTTTAGGTGGAGAGATGTCTGGTAAGTCACAAACTACTCCCTTCTTTCTTGATTTTTATAGTTGAGAAAAGACAAGTTGTCCCAATATTTTGTACCAAAGCTAACTTTCTTCAGATTTACTCAAGAAATAATGCTCTTTGCTTGCTTCTAGGACATATACATTGCCTGGAGTTATGGTTCCCTTGATTACAATATTACCTGTATCCAAATTTCTTACCACACAATTCTTTGATCTAAAACTAACTTCATGACCATGATTTCACATTTGACTAACACTTAATAAGATATGTTTTAGCCCATCAATAAATAATACATTCTCAACCTTGAACTTTTCTTTTAATACCACATATCCTTTTCCTTTAATAGTAGCAGCGTAATCATTGTCAAAAGTCACATTCCTTTCTTTCTTAATTTCATTAAAAGAAACAAACTTATCTTTGTCACCTGTCATATGCTTTGAAAAAAATTGTTAATGTACCATAGATCTCCTAATCTCTTACATACAATGCTAGATCACAATTTTCAGAGGAAGTAATTTTCTTTTTCCATACCTTGGGAGGTTTTTGTCTTCTGCTCATGTTGATAAGATGAATTCATCCTGATCCTACATTCAATTTCTTCATGACCAAAGTTATTGCAAATAGAGCTTTCAAATTCATTATGAAGAGGAGAAAAAGCATTATAAAAATACTTATTTGATCTGTTTTCATTATATTGTTTTGTTGCTTCGCTAGTCATAATAATTTTATAGGCAACAAAATACACTGATTTGTAAAGTTGTGACAAGTGAAGCATTGACCATTGAAATAAGAATACCTGGGAGTAAAATACCTTTTTCAGTAACTTTCCCTTTTTTCATGGAAAGGAAATTTTTCCGAAGTAAAGTTTGACCCTTCATTCTTTTGGTGAGTCCTACTATTATGATGATATTTTCCTCTTACAAAATTGATGTAGCTTTTTGTACATGCTTAAAAAGATTTCATAGGTTCTAATTTTTCACCATTTTGATTTGGATTGTATACAAGACCTGTCTTGTTTAGTGGAGAAAGCTGAACTTTAATGATTTCCTCTAAAGTTTCCAGCAACAAGTTAACTTAACCATTGCATTACTAATTCATTAACCATACAATATGAAATAAAGAAAAACTAAATCACATCACATAAGAAACACACATAGAACACCTGGATTTTAGGTGGAAACCCAATGGTGGAGAAAAAAACCAAAGCCATCGTCTTTGTCTTCTTTCTTATTATATAAAGAAACTATTCATTACATCTTGTACTGGTGTAGATTCTTACCATCACGCAGGAACCCACGTGTAGGAGGCTACAAACTCCACTCCTTATCCAACACCCACTAGAAGGGAGCTACAACCCCCTAATATCATTTCCTACCAGAAGGGAGCTCCTACCCCCTCACTAAAGGCTGCAACCTTCAACACCTTTTGGACCATGTTTCAGAATGTTTAACACTCGGTCCACCTGTCAATCAACCATCAAAACATGCATGCCACCTTTCATCATATTTACAAATTGGACCCACATGACCAATAAGCCCAAACCAATATGCCAAGTTGAAATACTGAATATGAATCACTAAAGCACTATAAATCGACTAAATCACTGAAATATCAACCCACTGAATACTAAAGCAACCAAATAATGAACTAAATCTCAACCAACCATTACAACCATACTAAATCAATGCACAACCAATCCAATCAACATTTCCAAATACATATAGACTTCATTGATAGAAAATAAAAAATATGTCAAAACTCATCAATTGTCATCATCAAGAAACACTACAAAGCCTGACCAGATTTAACTTAGAATATATATGTGACTATTATTAATCATATCTGCGTATATATGTGCTTATCATGTGCAACACCTCCATACAAATCTTAATGTACTGAAAACCATATCTTAGAATATATGCACGATTAAACATAACCAAATCCATGCATGTACGTGACTATTCAAAAACATACCAACATACAAATATTAAATAACTGAATCATACCTTTGCTACAAACAAAACTCACATTCTGCCTACTACACTGTCAAAACTATGTTGGGAAAAATATTGGGGGGG
>APFE030399269.1:52562-94995 GCA_000404065.3 Pinus taeda
GAGTTGCTATAATCAGTCTCCAAGTGGGAGATTGTTGGGTGTGGAGCTTGATTATCTTTTGTATTCAAAGGTTTCAGCCGGATGTATACCCTAGGAATAATATACACCCCTCCACGCAAGGGGGTGTGGGGGGGCTGATCCCCCCCGGCTAGGGGGTCTGGGGGCCAGCGGTCCCCCGACAGGGGTTCATGGGCAATGCCCTCGAAGCTAAGAATAGATGTAAAATTTCCTTGTAAAAGTATAGTAATTTCTAGTCAATCTGGGTCGTTAATTAAGCAAATATCTGACGGTAGAATTTATGTTTAATTTAGGGTTTTTTGCTCTAGAAGGCAATCCCTCACTATATATGAGGGAATTGTATTGCGTCTATGTATATCTGTATTCTGAGTGAGGAAGAGAGAGGAGATTGAGAGCAAAGAGAGAGTTACAACAGATCTGTTGTAGGTTGTATCTCTTTAGTTTGCTGGATAATATAATAAAAGAAGTACTGGTTGTTTCTTCGTGGACGTAGCACAAACTGGGCGAACCACGTATATCTCTATCTCTCTTGTTTTATGCATTTTCTGTGTTTATGTTTCTGCAATATTTTATGTGTTCCATTGCTCTATAATATATAATTTTCTAACATTGAGGTGCTATATTCTTTTGCTTCTTTCCCATTGTCTCGACGGATCTCCTTCAAGCGATCAAGCTTTTGCCAAAGGACCTACTACCAATTGTTGGGAAAAATACTGAGAAGGTTGGGGGGGGGGGGTGAATCATTATTTTAAAATGTATAACTTTTTCATTTCATATTCATATTTCTATACATGACTTTACTAAAAGAAACCTGTGTGTGTATGCGACTGTTCTTAAGACAACTAGCATACTTCCAATAAACTTATGTTTCAGTTAATTCATCATATGTTTGTCTCAAACCAGTGCATCCATACTTTATTAAAAATTAGAAAAACAATAACCATGTGCTATAAGAACAAAATAAATCATCACAAATAAGCAACACACATGCACACTAGGATTTAAGGTGGAAACCCAATGCGAGAAAAAACCACTTTCTGTTGTCATCTCTGTCTTCTTTTTAATATAAAGAAAATTATTTTTACAATATTGTACTGGTACAAACTCATACCAATATGCAGGAAACCACCTGTAGAAGGCTAAAAGCTTCGCTCGTTTTCCAGCCCCTACTGGCAGGGAGATCCAACTTGCTAGTTGTTTTAATAGCATAAATTTGTACCAGTACATAGGTGCCAACCTGTAGAAGGCTACAACGTTCACTCATTTTCCAACCGCTAATGGAAGGGAGCTCCAACCCCCTGATCTAATTTACCAACTACCATTGGAAGGAAGCTCCACTTCCCTCAACTCTGGGGACCACGTTTCATAATTTTTCACATTGGATCCACCTGCTAAAAAACATCGTAACTTGTAGGCCATGTTTCATCAAATTTTTAGATTGGACCCACTACCAACACTTAAGCTCAATATCAATAATCAAATTGTAACTCATCACTATAACACAATCATCAATATTTGACACAACTGAAACAACCAACCACTGAAACCCAATCAGTTGAAACTTAATCAAAACTCAAGCAATCAACTGGAACAATTATATCATTGTAACCAGAATATCAACCATCATACTGCACATCACAAAAACCATATTCTATTACTGCAAATCCTGATCAACCATCTGTCAAAATGTATATGCTACTTCTCTTAAGGAAACCTGTGTGTATAGACACTTTTCTGTAGAGAAACCTGCATATAGATCTTAATATACTGAAGTCTGAAACCTTTTAATTCTAAATTAGACATAGAGATGACTAGAGATATTCTGAAATATTCTATTAGCTTACATAACCCTCATACATTCAACAACATCAATAATATTTTCAACCAATGAACATGTAACCAAATTCAACTTCATCATTCAATTAGTTTTACTTCAGACATTATCAGTCAACCCAGATCAACATGAGGACATCATTGACAAACAACAGAGAAACAACACTGATCAAGTTGATCAATCATTTATGAATAGAAACCCTTCCTTTATATATGCGACTTTGAAGAAGCGAACCCTTGTGTATACTTGACTTCACTGAGCCTAACCTCCATATAGATCTGCAAATTCTGACCTAAAATTGCACAGCTCTTCAGAACTTCAGATTGACCTAGATCATAATATTCAGAGATAAAACATGCGTCAATACTTAGATATAGTCAATCCATGATCAGATCATACAATGGAAAGTCATTTAAGGTCTCATGATCCTGATCCATCATTGTATTCATCGGTACATAATTATTTCATATCTATGTGTCAATTATGGCCCTTACAATGCAAATATACTTCAGATTGAAGTATTCTTAAAAAACCCTTTCACATGCACACTTAGAACTTTTAACTTCACCTACTTATATAGTTTATCTCTTATCCAATACCACAGGTCAAAACCACACTAGTGTCGGTGGTAATCTTTGACAGGATCAATATCAATTGTCGCGCTCATTACTATGGGCCAATACTATGGTGAAGACCCTTGGTATTTAGAATATCATGGTGAAAAAGCTATACGCAACTTTGCTTCACCAAACCTATGTGTATACGTGACTTGGCCTTGACAAACTCACATATAAATCTTGAAATATTCACCCGCGACTTTGCCTCTTTGTACCTGCATGTATATGCGACCCTGCCTTGATGAACTTGCATATAGATCTTAAAATATTCACCTTTATCAAACTTCTGATTATGATCTGTAAACCTTTGTCCCATCCTTCTGTCACCTTTGAACTGACCTGTGGATTCATCTAGTTACCATATACTTGTTTTGTTACAAGTGAGTTGCCATCAAGGACAACACATGCATCATAATGCCAACAAACTACAGATTTTTGAAAACATATCACAACATCACTATAACCATAGATTTAGCATTAATAATTGCACAACCATAAGTAAATCATGCGAGTATATCGATTAGTCTTCATTTCACTTTCATATCTATCAGACCTAAGCCATCTCCTTTCTCACTAGTGCACACCTGTTCAAGATAAAATCACACATGAATAACCCATTTATTGCACACACAACACCTTGATATCCATCTCCTTATACAACTTTTTCCTTAGCCAATACCTTAAGTAAATTCCTTGGTAATGTTGTTAGTATTTGTTGAAGGGAGTAAATAACTGTTGCCACCCTATTTATATTGGAATTTACCATGGTAATTATCCTTGGTATCAAGATTTCCATGGTTCATATTATGTACATGACTTTTACTCACAAGACCTGTGTATGTACGCAACCATACTTCACATGAACTACGTATACTTTATTAAACTTCACTTTTGTCATCCATTTGTAACTGAAAAACCATTTCTCTATCTATATCCTCAATAAAATCTGTACCAATATTCCTGATATCTTCATTAGTTCCACAATCATCATATTATCACTATGTTAACATTAAGGACATATTTATCAGGCTGGTTACCATCAAGGAAAACACATTAGCCATAGCGCCAACATCTCCCCCTTTAGACTTGATGGAAACCACTGTGGTGTTTGGAAACCACCTAGAAACAACTGCAAACACCAATTATTCTCTCCAAACATAAAGTCAAACACCAAGTCTTCTCTCCAAACACCTCTTCAAACACCTAGTCTTCTCTCCCCCTTTGACATCAAGTGAAAAGGCTTGAATCGTGTTGAATGAAGTACTTCCCTTATAATTCTTATTACTGTAAGTATGATATGTTGATATGAATCACAAAATTTTCATATTGACCATGCTCCCATTGAGCATATGATGGACCTTTTGAAGATACACAATAGAGTACAAGACTTAAAATATATCAACAAACAAGGATGGCCTTTCTTATTGTTGGGTGTAGCCTAATTGGTCCAGTTTTGGTCAAAGACTCCACATTTTGAGGAGTGGAATGCGCGGAGCCCATGAATTTCTATTCATCGCGCATTGTCTAGGGGCTTTGGCTTGGGTCAAAGCCCCTTATTTTGTAACAGGCATTAGGTGTTAGTTCATTGTTTTGTCGGATCCATAGCATGTGGACAATAATTTTATAGTAGTGGAGTCTATATAAAGAGATGTAATACTTTGTTGATGATAGGAGACGTCAGATCTGATGTTTATGAATTAGTCATATTTTCTGTCTTTAGTCTGTATTTTGGTCCTTAAGGGAAGGCTTTGTAGCTGAGTGCGGGAAGGCCTAGAAGAGTTTGCAGCTGAGCGCATAGACCACTTGCAGCTAGGTGCGTAGGTTGAAGAAGTATATGTATTGAAAGATCCATATTAATAAAGAAGAAGAGAATTTGGTGAAGTCTTGTGTGTCTATGTTCATTATCTATGTTTATAAATACTATTATGCATGCTTTTTACTGAAATATGTGAAAGAATATATGTTATACTATTCTCTAATATGTTTATGTGATAAGTGAAAATATGTGAATTGAATCATCAACGTGAAGTTATTTATGTATGTGAAGTTGTAGATAGGTATAAAACATAAATAAACACATGGATGCCACATCGCAGATATCCCTTTGGCTGTAGAATCCTGGTTCTACAACCTCCCATAACTGCTTCAGGTGAGACTATGATCTGCTTGCAGGTTGTTGCCGAAACGGCCAGTGGTTGAGGGTTTTGTTTGTGCGTAGTACACTCTAAAACTAGGTCAAGCCCCCTTAAACCAACACCTATGACCAATGAATACATGCTCCCATGATTACATCAATCACCCAACATATTGGGTTTACATATTGGACCCAAATTTTACATTAACATACATAACATGACTAGTTCCCAATAGCCCATACATGACTGAATTTTACAACAATTTCAACATGGGTCTTTTCATGACCTTTACATCAAGAGACATACATGACATCCATAACAATAAACAAGACTCTAAAAAATTAAGGATCCTTTGTAGCAAGACCATTATAGTCAGCAACAACTACCATGCACCATATAGGAATCTGCAATATAATAATCTAACATCAACAACATAATTGACATAATGAAAACAACAATAACCATATAGAAATATCACCAACACTCATAGTCATCATAATGAAACAAGGAAAGTTCAAGAAACCATAATGCTGCCACCAATGGACCATTAGAAGCATGGAAAATTCTTCCCCTAAACCTGTGCCAACTCTTCATAATCTAATCACATCATATATTTCTCATAAATCAAAATACATATCAAAGAAATTGCAACATCTCAATATTCATCATGATCCAATACCCTAATCATCATAAGAGCATCACCAACAGACTGTAGCAGACCAATGTCGGAATCAAAAGACAAGAATGGACTAATGGAAACATATGATAAGCTCCCCCTGAATCTATGCCACTTCTTTTTCATTACTAGGAATAATACATGACCATCCATATCAAGAACCATGTATACACACGAGAGTATTTCGTAATATCCGCGTACATAATATAAACTACTGACTTTTATATCCAAAACTCCCCCTGAACAAGACATGCATGTTCCTGTTATGTTATAACAATTAGAAGAGTAAATAGGTGGGAACCATTCCTAATTTCTGTATAAGATATTCAAAGGAATCATGTGGAAGAGGCTTGGTGAGTAAATATGCAACTTGTTCCTTTCAAGGACCATATTTGTTGAGAAACGGCAATAAGAAATTCCAGTTTAAATTTGTCCTTGCATTAAACTGAGAATTAAACACGAATTCTATTCTCGTAGCAACTTGTATATAGTTAATTAAGCTTAATTAACTTAATTATCTTAGGAATTTCGAGTTGGAAGTCTTTCTGAAGTCATGTATATTTTCTTCCTAAGTTTTAGTGGTCCTATATGAGTTTAATTGTGAGTTGTAATTAGATCACTCATTTTACTGAGTTATGTTTAGTTAAATTAGTTCCAAACTGTTTGTGGAACTAATAGAGAGTTAATAGTCAGTTTGTGCACTAGTGCATCCACAAGCGTCACTATAGTTCACTGAATATTCCCTCATTAGAAACTCATGCATGTCGAAATGAGAAAGACCCAATTGAGACTAGAGTGTAGGGACAGTGTACTATCAGTTGTATGATTTACTCAGTTGCATAGATCATCCATGCAACCAGAGAAGAACCTATGTTCAGATTTCATAGTTTTGGAAGCATGAATTTCCTTTAAATATGAGCTATTCATCCTAGGAATTATGCAAGAGATTAGGGGCTTGGAGAGCTGCAGAATTGGCTAAATGTTGGCCAAGAGCTTGCTTGTGAGCTAAGTGAGTTGAGCATCCTTGTGCAAAATTTTTCTAGTGAGAACAAGCTTTGTATCTTCACTCATATTTATGATATATGCAATACAGATAGAAGGTTTTTGACCAATGGATTTCCCCAGATACATCTTGTGTTATGTTCCATTGATTTATCTTCTTCTTGTTCATATTGTTTTCATCAATCTATTGGCTTTCGCTAGTTGAAAGTAGAAGTAGATTCTTGTCGTGTGCTTTAGCAAATTGCATGAGCTTGTGAATCTACAGGAAAATATACATGGTATAGGAGTTGAAGACAATATACTATAGGAGATTTTGAAGTTTTGAGTTTTGGGTTATAGGTGAAATTCAAATTTGCAATACATACTTTAGGATAAGTAGATGGCATTCTATGGTTTGCGGATCGAGTATGCCTTGGAAGGAGGCTCAAATTTCATATCCTGGAGGGACATAATGGAGGATGTGCTAGACGATAATGGCTTGAAGGAATTAGTTGGTCAAAAAATTCCTAAGCCAACAACATCGGATGCACAAATTTTAGCTGAATGGAAGAAGTATGTGGTGAAGGCGAGGCGAATAATCCTTGAGGGAGTTCGAGATCACATTTTCTCGAGTCTCCATGGCAAGGAAACTCCATATGATATGTGGAAAGAATTAACAGACTTGTATCAGAAGAAAAATGACCAAATGAAATTAGCACTGAAGGAAAATCTTCGAAAAATAAAAATGGAGAAAGGCAAGACTATTCCAAAATACTTGACCAAGTTAACTCAATGTTGAGATGAACTTGGAAGTGTTGGAATCACAGTTGTTGAGGAAGATATGGCAAGTCTTTCTCTTCTAGGACTCCCAAAGAGTTGGCATAGTTATCAGGATTCTATTAATGGTTGAGAGAAGTTTCCGGATTGGGAACGACTGTGGTCGGATTTGATGCAGAAGGAGATGAAGAGGAACACCAGGGATGGATCTTCATCAAAGACTGATGATGAAGAGAACTGTGCCTTAGCGATTAAGGCGAAGAAGGGGAAAGGTAAAGCTTCCCATTCCAAATTGGATTCTTATCATGGAGGTAAGAAGAAAGACATGATGAAAGTTAAGTGCTTTCATTGTCATGAGCTGGGCCATTTTACTACAAATTGTCCACTCAAGAAGTCCAAGAAGAAGTCCTTAGGAGTCCTAAGTGGCGGGTGAGGCTTTGGCCTCTCAATTCGAATTGGAATTTTACCTCATTGCATGCATGGTGTCATCAACAATGGGAAGTGTATGGTACTTAGACAATGGAGTTTCATTCCGCATGATTGACAAAAAAGAGTTAGCCAGTGACCTGGAGGAGAAATATCTCTAGATGGATATCGAGATGGGTGACGACAGGAAGTATAGTGTTACTAGATTGGGCACAATTAATTTTTATAGGGGGCATGGGGCTCCACTCAACTTGAAGAATGTTATGTATGTGCCCAGGCTAAAGAAGAATTTGGTATCTGTTGCCATGCTTGAGGATAGAGGCTATGATGTGATCTTCTCGAAAGGAAAGGTGTTCCTTCGACACATGGCCATGGGTTAAGTAAAGAGGATAGGGATTCAGGCGAAGAATATTTATAAGCTGGAGGTAGAGGAGTGTGCTGCTTTGAGAACAAAATCATAAAGGGTGTAGAGCCAAGATGTTGGCGAGTTGTGGCATAAGTGATTGTTCCAATTTCATCATGGCGCTTTGAAGATATTGCAACAAATCTCTACCAGTCTTCCCAAAGGTACGCTTGAGAAAGTTGATACATGAAAGGGGTGTAATTTGGGAAAATACGCCAAGTCTTCCTTTCACGATAGAGAAAGTTGAGCAGAGGCTATTCTAGAGAGAGTCCATTCAAATGCGTGTGGACCATTGTCGACAACATCCATGTCCAAACACAAGTATTATTTTATATTTGTTGGTGACTTTTCTCGAAAATGTTGGATATTATTCATGCAGAATAATGATCAAATCTTCACAAAGTTTTGTGAGTTTAAAGAATTGGTGGAGAAAGAGTCAGGAAAGAAGGTTAAAGCTCTACGGAGTGATAACAGTTGTTAGTATGTCTCAAATGAGTTTAAGACCTTCTATGCAGTGGAAGAGATTAAATGGGAGTTGACGACACCACATGACCCTCAGCAGAATTGGGTGGACGAGAGGAAGAAGAGAAGCATAGTAGGGGTAGAGAGGGCGATGTTGCATGATCAGGGCCTACCACTACATTTGTAGGCCGAGGAATGATACATGAAAAGTTATGTTCAGAACCATAGCCCACATCAGATACTTGAGATAAAGACACCACATGAGGTTTATTCCAGTAAGAGGCTAGATGTTGGTCACTTCTGGATTTTTGGGTCATCAGTATATTGCGATGTGAAAAAAGATGCATGGAAGAAGCTTGAGTCAACAATAGAGTTGGGGATATTTGTGGGGTACACTAATACACCTCACAATTATCAGGTGTACTTGCTGACCAACATGATGACATTGTTTCATAGGGATGTGATGTTTGATGAAGAGAAGGCCATGTGAGTTTTCCTTGAGAGGGAGCTTGAGCTACATGCAGATGAGGAGATTTTAGCTCCTAAGGTTGAGGAGCCTCAGATTGATGTGGAGCAGCCACATGCAGATGATCCGAGAGTGGAGACATCCACTTAGGTAGAGTCTTCTAGAGAGGGAAGATAGCACACCAAATAGGCTGATAGATTGTTGGATGATGCATGGGAGAATGTGGGATCACCCACGTCTTGACGCAGGTAGAGGAGGTCACTTGAGAGGTACACTAGATACATGGCTCTTATGGGTGAATGTGTTGTGACAGAGGCATCTTCCTTTAAAGAAGCATTGCAACAACCATTTTGGGTTGACTCCATGGTGGAGGATTATGACTCCATAGTTCGTAATAGTGTTTGGGATGTGGTCCCATGATCGGAGGACAAGTTAGTGGTGAGATCCTATTGGCTTTACAGGGTAAAGCAAGCTGTAGATGGTAGTGTGAAGAAGCATAAGGCTAGATTTGTGGCTTGTGACTTTTCACAGGTAGATGGGATTAACTATGATGAGACCTTTGCTCCTATTGTAAGGTACTCGTCGATCAAATCTATATTGGCACTATCAACACAGATGGGTTGGAAGATACATCAGATGGATGTGAAGACAACATTACTTAATGGCATGATTGAGGAAGAGGCTTACATAGAGCAGCCTGAAGGTTTTGAGGCCTTTGACTGTGAGTCGCATGTGTGTTGGCGTAAGAGATCGTTTTATGGGATGAAGCAAGAAACCCATGCATGGTACACGAAGATAGATAACTACTTCACTGGGTTTGGCTTCACGAAGAGTGAAGCGGATGCAAACATGTACCACATAGTGGTGGAAGGTAAGTTGTTTATCATTGTACTTTATGTTGATAATCTCATATTGACAGGTGATGATCAGTTGATCAAATCTTGTAAGGAGGACCTTGCAAGATAGTTTGAAATGAAGGACATGGGGCTCATGCATTACTTTCTTGACATGGAAGTATGGTAGGGTGATGGGGAGCTATTTGTATCTCAAGGAAAGTATGCCAAAGAGATACTCAGGAGATTCCACATGGAGAGCCATAATCCTATGGAGACTCCTCTAGCTGGTAACAAGAGGACGGAGGATGCTACTTCACGAGAGGTAGTGGAAGCTACTGTTTACAGGCAACTTGTGGGCTCACTCATGTACTTGGTGAACACATGATTGGATATGTGCTATGTAGTTAACCAACTTAGTCAAGCGATGGTTATGTTAACCAAGCTGTATTAGAAGGTGGAAAAGTATCTGTTGAGATACCTGAGGGGCACTTCTTAGTATGGATTATGGTATAGATGAACAAAGGGAGTGAAGCTTTAAGTCTTCATCAATGAAAATTGGGTAGGGATTCCATTTGACGGGAAGAGCACATCAGGAGGCATCTTCAGTATTGGGTCAGTGACAATTTCTTGGTACAACAGGAAATAGGGATCGGTTGAACTCAGTTTGACAAAGGAAGAGTGCATGGCTGTGAGTCAGGAAGCATGTAAGGTCATCTGGATGAGGAAGATCCTGGTTGGTTTGTTTGGTTAGCGATGGATCCAAATGTGATTTACTGCGATAATCATAGTTGTATCAAACTCTCTGAAAATCCAATTTTTCATGATCGTTCCAAGCACATTGATATGCGATATTATCATCTCAAAGATTGTGTATTGAGGCAGATCATGTTGTTAGAATACATTCCTGTAGGGGAGCATGATGTTGACATTTTGAAAAAGGCATTATCAAGATGTAAATTCGAGTTTCACAGAGATAAGACTGGGGTAGCTAATAATCCCTTTCTTGTTGACAGGGAGTGTTGATAAATGGAAACAAGAAACTCCAATTTAAACTTTTTGTTCAATTAAATTGAGAATTAAAATCGAATTATATTCTCATAGAAATTTGTAAATAGTTAATTAAGTTTAATTAACTTAGGAATTTTGAGTTGGAATTCTTTCTGAAGTCATGTATATGTTCTCCCTAAGTTTTAGGGGTCCATTATGGGTTTAATTTTGAGTTGTAATTAGATCACTCAAATTGATATATGTTCAGTTAAATTAGTTCCAAACTGTTTGTGGAACTAATAGAGAGTTAAAAATTAGTTGGTGCACTAGTGCGTCCACAAGTGTCACTCTAGTTAACTAAAGATTCCCTCATTAGAAACTCATGCATGTCAATTATGAGAAAGAGCCAGTTGAGACTAGAGTGCAGGGGAAATGTACTATCAATTGTATGATTTACTGAGTTGTATAGATCATGCATGCAATCAGAGAAGAACCTATGTTTGGATTGCACAGTTTTGGAAGCATGAATTGCATTTAAATACATGCTATTCATCCTAGGAGTTACGCAAGAGATTAGGGAATCGAAGAGCTGCATAATTGGCTTATTGTTGGCCAAGATCTTGCTTGTGAGCTAAGAGAGTTGAGCATACTTGTGTGGAATTGTTATAGTGAGAAAAATATTTGTATATTCATTCATATTTCTGATATATGCAATAGGTTTTGAGCAGTGGCTTTCCCCAGATACAAATTGTGTTATGTTCCATTGATTTATCTTCTTCTTGTTCATATCATTTTCATCGATCTATTGGCTTCCACTAGTTGAAAGTAGAAGTAGATTCTTGTCCTATGCTTTAGCAAATTGCACAACCTTGTGAATCTACAAGAAAATCTACAATATTCCAAATTAAATTTTTGTTCAAAAACTTGCTGTCTAAGAAAATGGTATTTGATTGGGATATGCTTAGTTTTTGAGTGCAAGACAGTATTTTTAGAGATACTTATGGCACTAGTGTTGTCACAAAGAATAGGTACAGGTTGAGGACAAGTGACTTGAATGTCCTACAATGTTTGGATCATCCATAGAAGTTTAGTACAACAAGAGGTAAAAATAACATATTCTGCTTCAACAGTTGATAAATTAATAGAAATGTGTTTCTTATTGAACCAAGAAACTATGTGAGGTCCCAAATATAATGGTCATCCATCAGTACTTTTGTGGTCATCAACATTACCTGCCTAGTTTGCATATGTGTAGGCATGAAGTGAAAAATCCGTGTTTCTGGGATACCATAGACAAAATCCTTGAGTTCCTTGTAGATATTTGAATATCCTCTTGGAATCATCCAACTAAGCCAACTACATTCATAATGTCTAGTCTTGTATCGGTAAGATAAATCAAGTTTTCAATCATAGATCTGTATTTTGGTTGATTAATTGTAGGAGAGTCATCATTTTGGATGAGATTGCATCCTGTTACCATTTATGTGCACACAAGTTTACACTCTTCCACTCCATTTATCTTCATAATCAGCTTGAGATACTTGGTTTGAGAAATAAAGATGCCATCTTTACTTTGATGAACTTGAAGACTAGTAAAGTATGTCAGCTCACCAAGTAAAGACATTTCAAATTCCTCCTACATAGATGAAGAAAATCCTTGACTTATAGTTTCAACATTGATTCCAAATATGATGTCATCAACATAAACCACTACTACCAAAAGTTTGTCTTTGTCATATTTGATCTAAAGATTTCTATATGTAGATCCTTTCTTGAATCCCTGTTGTGGAAGATACCTATCAAGATGATAATACCATGCATGAGGAGCTTGTTTTAACCCATATATTGCCTTATTAAGTTTACAAACAAGATTTTAATCATTGCTAAGTGAGAATCCTTCAAGTTGTTCAATATAAACTTCTTCTTCTAGGTCCCCATTTAAAAATGTAGATTTAATATTCATTTGATATACATTAAAGTTATGAAAGCTAGAAAATGCAAGAAACATTCTTATGGCTTCAAGTCTAGCTATAGGTGCAAATGTTTATTTGAAGTCTATCCCTTCCTATTGAGCATATCCTTTGCATACAAGTATTTCTTTATTTCAAATTCATTCTCCATTTTCATTCAGTTTGTTCT
Organism: Pinus taeda; assembly: GCA_000404065.3. Taxonomy (NCBI): domain Eukaryota; kingdom Viridiplantae; phylum Streptophyta; class Pinopsida; order Pinales; family Pinaceae; genus Pinus; species Pinus taeda. The sequence goes on from APFE030399269.1 coordinate 65,320, forward strand.
TAAACACCCACTTTGTCCTAATTGCATTTTTATCATTGTTGTGTATTACAAGATCTAGAGGAGGCCATGGACAAATGATGTGGATGATGTAGACCTACTAAATCAATAAGAGGAAAGTAGGTGGCCATAAAATCAAATAGGAAATCTATAGATACAATAAAGGCAATAGGACAAAGTAACCTCAACTAAAGGAGGATGGCATTTATGAGTTCACAAATGCTACAACATAGACAAGATAAAGTTATATAAACTATGTTGTTTTTTTTTTCAAATCCAAAATATGATATAATTTGAGTAAAGTGACGTGTTAGGAAAATACCGAGAGGGGGGCTGAATCAGTATTTTAAAAAAACTTGATTTAATTATCTTATTCTGATTTATGTATGCAATTGTTCTGAAGTAAAACTGCATATGTACGTGACTTTAATGCAAACAACTAACATATATCCAGTCGACTTATTTTTTCAGTCAATTTTATCTTGAACTAGTATGTTAGGACTCATCAATATTAGATATACACTAACCATGTGCAACAAGAACAAAATAAATTGTCACACATAAGCAACACATATGAACATAATGATTTTTAGGTGGGAACCCAATGCGGGAAAAAACCACTGCTGCTGTCGTCTCTATCTTCTTTTTATTATGATGAAATAATTCTTATAGTCTTGTATTAGTGCAGGCTCATACTAGCACGCAAGCACCCACCTGTAGAGGGCTACAACCTTCTCTCTTTTTCCAGCACCAGCTGGCTTGAGGGGGTTTGGACCTAGGTTCAGAGTTAGCTATGCATTTTACTACTGCCTAAAATTGAAGGAAGTGGCCCATTGAAGGAAGGCCATGATGATTCCCTCATAATAGACATGAAACAAGGAATAAAGTGGAATGAATGAGTAGGATCCAAAACTGTAGCAAAGGGTCAGACAATGTATAGGTAATGAACTACAGATAGGATTTCTCTTGAACATTAATGACACGACTCCGAAGTGTGGCAACATTTTACTCAACATAAGACTAAGGGTCATGATGATGAAATGGAATAGTCAGATGACAGGCAAAATGGATCACCCAAACCTGGAAGGAAAACTGACTAAGTGAGGATATCCCAAACCTGACATGAGAAACAGATGAGTGTCGTATTCAAGAGCGACATGCTTCCTATACAAGAGATGTCTCACTTTCATTTTTCCCCACTATTTCTAGCAAGTACCCCAATTATTTTTATCACAAGCTTGAAGAGGATGGCATATGCTATAAGTTCATTCTTTGAATGAATCCATCCTAGTATGTTTTATGAGTCCTAGGAAGGAGAAACTCGATCTCGTTATGGTGACGAGTCTTTTGCTATTAAATTTTAATGAGTCCGATGGAAGAATAACTCAGTATCTTTTTAATATTTAGAGAGTTTGAAAAAGAGACAAAAAAACTCCATCATGTCCCTTTTTGTAATTTGTCTCTCGAGTTTGAAAAGGTAGAAAGCAATATCCGAGAGAACCTCTTGACCATATCGACCAAGGTGTACCTTTTTCGTAAATAGTCAATCTCAGCCTAAAAAAGGGGTAAATGTATACTGAGATGACATCAATTCATTTAATTTAATGAGTTTGAAAATAAAAGTACTTGACGATATTTTCATATTTCAGAAGTTAGAAAAGAGCTTAAAGATCATTCCACATGGAGGAATGAGTGGTATAAAAGGATTGCAATTAGTTCCAGTCATGATGGAATTTCTCAAAACATGTAAGGGTCAAGAGGTTGGCTAATAAGACCAATCATTGTATATGTTCCTTAGGTAAGGGTAAAACAACCAAGTGAAAGTGTATAATTGACCAAAGAGATGGTGACGATGGAATGAAAAAACCAAGGCCCTTCAAGCAAAAATAGTTTGATAAAAATGGCAATCACGAGAGGTAAAATGGGAATGGCTTCATTTTTACACAAGCTTGAAACATGGGAAACTATGCTTGAGTATACTTGAGGATGGTTTCATTTTTCACAAGCTTGAAACAAGAGAAAAACTATGCTTGGATTTGGTTTCATTTTTACATAAGCTTGAAAAAAAAACAAAATATGCTTGAGGTAAGTTTTCATGCCCCCAGTATAATGACTCAATTCGAGGTACATGGCCCCCAATATTCATTTCATTCACCTAAGTGGACTGTTGGTTACTAACATGTGGATGGAATGAAGGTTCACTTAAGAGATCAAGTGAAATATTCGACTCGGATTTTACGAGATATAATCAAAGAATCAAATTGGAAGGGGATTTGTTTCATTTTTTAACGAGCTTGACACAGGGAAAGAACCATGCTCATGACACCTTGTTTCGTTTTTTAATGAGCTTGAAACAAGTTAAAGAACTCATCTCATAACACCTTGTTTCATTTTTTACCGAGCTTGACACAAGTAAAGGAACTTTGCTCATGGATACCTATTTCATTTTTTAACGAGGTTGACATAGTAAAAGGACTATCCTCATGGGATCTATTTCAACTTTTAATGAGGTTGACATAGTAAAATAACTATCCGCATAGACATTGTTTCATTTTTTAATGAGCTTTACACAAGATAGGAAACTCTACTCCAAGCTCTTGATCATAGACCAAAAGAGGCCATGGCTTCCAAGAGGTTCTCATTAGATGGGAGAAAAAAACTATGGAAGAGATACTTATCCAGGGATCCAAATGAAAAATCAGGCTCCAATGCCCCCAATACATGATGTACTACATCACCTACTAGATCATGAGTAGATGTGGGCATGGAACATGTGGCCACATAATTAACCTGTGGCAGGGATGATACCACTTGCATATAAGAACCATTTAGGGATGATGGTTGATTGGGAGTTGATTTGGAACCAATGAATGTAAGATGATTAATGATACAATGCTTCCTTCATGTGGGAAACACATCACTTGAAAGAGAGAAGAAACAAAAGCTACCATGATTAAACATAGTCACGACCAAGGAGTAGATTAAAATCCAACGGGCCTTGGACAATCATCATGTCTATATAGATAGTCTTTCCTCGCAAAGCAATAGGAAAATTAGGAAGGATCCCTAATGGTTGACTGGTTCCTCTGTTAAAAGCTAACAGAATTTGGGGGATGGGGACAAGCTGAGGAGAACCTAAAGCTTTCCAAGCAGTTGAAGATAGGATGCTAATAGATGCACCCTCATCTGTGACTGTGTTAGGTAAGGCCATATGGTAAGCCTATACTGTAATATGGAAAGGCACGTAAGATGGAAGACGATATCTTTCTAGTCGACTCCAATCAAAATAAATGACTAATATAACGGATGGGGGTCATAGGAATGTGAGAGTTTCCCTTTTGCTCTATGGGAATAGGCAAACTACTCTCATGCACCTCAAGCATGGGAGGATTTCCCTTGAGTTCATTCGAAACTGAAGAAACCAGAATAACCTGAGCAGTATGAGGTTCACTCTCTACTGGAAAGGTATGGTTAACTGAAGGTGGAGTCAAGTCTACCATTTTCTCAACCAATGGTTTGCCGAGAATGGAATCATGAGACTCACTTTTAGAGAGAGCGGGGTTGACCAAAGATGGCTTTTGATCAATCACTTGATCAATTAATGAAGGATCAGGGGAAATCTTTTGATACCCATCCGGAAGATGAGGTTGAGAAGCTATAATTTTTTCCAACTCTTTGGAAGCTTCATCCATAAGAGGACAATGGTAAATGGGATGATTACCTTCACACAAATTACATGGAAATTTGACTTTTCCCTTTTTCCCATGGACCTTATTATTACTAGTTGAGAGTTTGTCACAAGAATGAACTCCAGAGGCTGATAACCAAGGTCAATGTGAACCTGTGGACCACACTTGTAAGAATTTGTGAATACTAAGACAATTTCGAAGAAGGTGGTCACCCTTGCATAACATGCAAGGGAATTTTACTCTCTGGGGATGATTGGAAGATTTTTCTACATCAGTTGCATCAGTAACAATAATTTTGTGGTTGCCCTCTTGCTTATTTTGCTTCTTCTTCTTCTTCTTCTTAGCTTCTTAGTTAGTATAATCTAGACTTTCACCAAGTGAAGAGGAAGAATGAGGTGAAGAAATAGGTGAAGAAGGTGAGGGGTCAAATTTAGGATCAAAATGAGGTTGATGTTGTTTAGGTGGAGGAGAACTTGGTTGAAAAGCAATTTGGACACTCGGAATCACTGAGGTAAAAAATAATCAAACTCGTAGACCAATGATCAATCAAGTAAGGGACAACATTGCCATATAGGTTGCACCAACATTTCCAAAAGAAGGAAAAGGACTAGGATTCCCTTCAGGGTGGTTTCCTTGGTTGGTAGACTTGGGAAATGTTTCCATTTGTATCAACCTAAGATCTACTAAGGAGTATTTCCATAGGAAGGATGTTTTTCTGCAGTCAATTAATTCATTTTAGAAATTAGAAAGACAAAATAAAAAAGGGCTAATCTAGGTAGAATGGTTTACCAAGTATCCGTGAATCACTATATACACCTTAGCCGAAACCAAGGACTTAATGTATGATGACCAATCTCCCCGAATGTTATGTTTTGTTTATCACGTTTACAAGGTGACAGACTCGATTACTTGTGGTTAAAGGATAGAAACTTAGTGGGGTCTCCCAATATATACTTGATGGTACAGGGAACACAAGTCCGTGTTAGCACTGTCTAATGCATAACTGTTCGGTGAGAGAATTCTGATATACTTGCCATGCTGAAGTGCCTTTGATATACCTGAAAGTACTAGAGAAACTTCGACATACTTCCATACTGGAACGTGATTTCACCCCCGGGATACAATGAAGGCAGTTAACAACAAATACTATGTTTAAACACACCAGAACACGTCTCTATCCTAGGCCTATAGATATTTGTGTTAAGTTCCAAATGCTCCTTAGGTTAATTGGGGTAAATTTTAAGTTTATCTTCAATTAAGTTTTGGTTTTAAGACTCAAAAGGATGTCGCCTGAACACCTATGATGCAACTATATGAGAAAAGGAAAAATTTTCTTTTCAATGAAAGCTATACTAATCAAGGGAATAAATTTTAATCAATAATGAATCAAACAACATGCTTTCCACTAACTTTCAGTTTCGTCTTCAAAATGCAATGCCAAAAGTAAAAATGATTTCCACTTTTCACTATCCTAAATGCAACCTTTTAGAAAGAAAAAAGGATTTGCTTTACAAAGATGCACTTATATGAATTATTATTTTCTTTTTGTTTTGAATGATTAGATGCACCTAATACAATTTTTAGCTTTCAATCACTGAAAAATGTGCAAATATCCAAAGATCAACCATTTGGGAATGGGAGAGAATAAATATATAGGTAGGGAGAGGGAGTTAGGATCTATCCAAACATAGGGGAAGGCCCTCATCTCAAGGAGGTAGCTCATAGGGATAAGACCAAAGGGAAAAATTGGGAGAATTCAACCACATCCACATTGAACAAACTCCAACTCGTCATTTTGGAAGCCTCTAGATCACAAAGCTTCTTTTCCTCTTTAGGAAAACTTGCCTTTTAGGGATCAGCGTGGGTATCCAAGAAAAAAGTGTGCTGGCATTGCAAGGATAGTATAGTGCTTATAGTGCTACTAGCGATCAACACGAGTTGCCAGTGTCAGGGTTGTGTTGATCCTGAAATTAGTGTTTCAGAGCTCATTTCTTCATGGAAGGCTCAAGACATGTTTCCATCAGTGTTTAAGGGAGGATCTAAGCTGCATATCAATATGGGTATACTGCATGATTGCCAAGTTTTTGGCCCTTCAGGGTATGACACAGGGTAGTGCAAGAGGCGTGACAAAATATTGTGTAACGATTGGCCCTTCTACTACTAAGCCACTTGGTTGATGTGTTTTATGCATACGCTTGAGTGTGCCTTCCAAAATCTATGAGAGCTGCCTTGCTTCTTCTTCTCAAGGTTCCATTTGTGCAGTGATAATCGACATCTTCTTCCACAGCTCGATTTGTCATTGCAGGGATGTGCCCTCTTTCAACTAGGTGAACCGTTTCATAAGGGCTAAGGTGCACATTGTTGCCTTTATCTCATCATACTGCAGCTGCTTATCCTAGATGGATACTTTAGTCTTTTTCACTTGTGGGTCATCTTGTAATGAGGCCCATAGTTCTAGAGTTTCTTCAAACAACTGGGTACAACCCTTGACTGCAATGTCGAACTTGTCCCTATTTGTTATGATGTTAGCCTCACATTTCTCTTAGGTCGCCAGTGGTGTGGTGGGATGTAGCTTCAATTGGAGCTCAGTGATTTCCAGCAGCAGATCGAAACGAACTTTATCCTACTGCACCTTTGATTCTATAAATGCATCTTCCAACTACTGCATTTTTTCTTTAGAAGCGGCCTCAGACTGAATCTGGAGCTTGGGGAGCTCATTGTGTACTCTGGAAATGGCCTACTCCAACTACACCCTTCTCGTAGCTTCCTCATCATGATACTGGAGGGATTTGTGCTTTTCATCGCACATCTATTGACTGGTGATCTGTGCATCCTTGATCACCATGAAAGCTTGTTGCTCTCGCACTTTAATCTCATCTACTACACCTTGGTGTAGCTCATGCAATGTGGATAGAGGGAGTGCCACGAGGTTAATACTCATGTTCTTAGGTGGCTGGGTGATCTCCCTTTCTGTGGCATCATTCAAGTGTAAGTATCCATTAGGCAGGGGTATAACGTACAGCTCTAAAGTGAGTAGCGACTCCACACTGCCTGATGTCGTTGGTTTCTTGCTCGCTTAAGACTGACTTGCTTGAACCTGGCTTGCCTGAACCTGTAGCTCTTTGAGGCCTGCATAGACCTTCGTCAAAATGGACTAGTATTGTTCTTCAATGTAGCCCTAGATATTTTCTGTCATGACATGACAATATCTCCAAATTCATCAAGGTACTCCTCAGTGAGGACCATGGCCTCCACACTGACGAACTTATCAGATTTGTGCTTCTTACATGTGCCTCTCGTACTTGACTTTTGTTGCTGCTTGATAAAAAAGGGAGAATCAACATCCTCTGTTGAAAAGTGTGTAACAAGAAATGCTTATTGAGAATGCAACAAGATGATGGAGCTTGATGGAAAGGAGTCGCCTTCACTAAGTGGTCCTGCAGGCAAGTTTTGGCACAAAGTCTATTTTTAGACATATGGATCATGGTCTATGAGTTGCAGGATGCTATTTATGGATGATTGGTCATGTTGGGAAAAATAGATGGACTTATATTTTTTGGATCACAATGGTGTGATCAGAGTCTATTTTTAGACTGTCAGGTAAAAATAGAAACAGTCAAATATTAGTAGCCCTTAGTAATATTTGGACTCTAAACTTTATCTTATTCTCTTGGAGCACTTCAGTTGGAGCTACAAATGTGGCACATGCAACTGCCTGAAGGAATCATGTGGTTACCTATGGGTTGACTGAGCTATTGCATGAAGGACTTCAGTTAGAACTCAAGTGGTTGAGTTCTGTGGAGTTAGATGAGCAGTTAATGGAGTTGTGTTCAGTTTGAATTAGTTGAACTAGTTGTATTTAGCCTAACTGGCCAATAGACTAAGTGATGAGTTGTGTGAATTAGTTATTAATTAATTCACTAATTATTAACTCATAATGCAACTGAAGAATACATCAGTTAATTCAGTGCATGGACAGTTCAGTGGAGACAAGTGTTAGAGGTAAGTGAAAGGGTGAGTTGTGACTATCAATTGTGCATGAGATCTTGCACAATCAATGGATTGAGTATGCCCATGAGAATTGCGTAGTATGTGCCCAGTATTATAGCCTGTGCTCATGTGATTTCCAGTGTGAGTGATTTTCCAAGGTAAATAGAACTTGGAACGAGTTTGGATTCATTCATTCTCATGCAGGTATTGTGCAGTGGAGGCAGGTAAGCAGCGGAGGAGATTTGGAGATCAGATCTGAGCTGTATTGTGTGTAACAGGTGGAGATAGTGCTGGATACTGGTGAAAAGTATTGTACTATGTATTGTTACATGTTCTCAATCAATATAATATACAGATAGTTGGGTTTTCTATTGAGATGCTTTCCCCGGGAAAATACTGTGTTGATATGTGTGATTGATGCTTCTATGTGCACATGTTATTGTTTCTGCTTCTGTAAATTGATGATCAACGTAGAGGAGTTTATGTACTATGCATGTATTCCACAATAGTGTATAATCAAGATAATCTCTATGAATATGTGTCATATTATTCAAAATTTCTACATCCTCCAGGTCTACATAGGGGTCTTCAGTACCTTAATCAAGTTCTTCTGTATGCTGCTCTTCATCTTGCTGGGGCTCTAGTTCTCGCACAATATTTTTTTCTAGGTTGATGGTCACCGTCTTCTTTTCCTTCTTCCCCTCTTTACTAGTGATTTCTGCACCTTCTTTACTAGTCCCTGTTATACCTTATACAATATATGTCAGAAGGATCCAATCAGTCAACCACTAAAGGACTAGCTGTGTGATATCGTCTTCGGTTACCAAAAACGTCAACGCCACCCAATTATTCATTAAATTGCACCTCACATGGATGTATACATTGTGAAAATCATCCTTAAAATCAACAATGTGCTGATATTATGTGAACAGACTGGGTGACAACCATGGCTTCTGGTTAATCACCATTCATAATACCATTTCAAACATTACCCATAATATCTTATTTTCAATGACACATGTAGGGTCCTTTTTTGCCCACGACAAGGAAAATTTGGTAGTTCCCAACTAGCCAAGGCAATCAGGTGATCGATATCTCCTGCCCTTAGCTGTGTTAAGATGGCTCCCAATGCTATACAAGATGCATCCACATGCACATGAAATTACTTCTTCCAAACCATGAATACTAGGATCAACACTGTAACCATCTTCTCCTTCAGAGTATACAAGCTCTTTTGACAATCATCGTCCCAAAAAAACATTGCCTCCTTCTTTAACATCTTCTCCATGAGTGCAGTGATCTATGTGTATGCCTTAATAAAATTCCTATAGTACCTAGTATGACCAAATGTTGTGTGTCGTTGCTTTATGTTCCTAGGGGGGACCAATTTGATAATTACAATGATATTAGCAGGGTCTACCATCAATCCCTACTTACAGACAACATGGCCTAACAATATTTTGTAAGGTACACAAAAAATGCATTTCAAGTTCAAGGAGATCTGATACTTCCTACATGTATCCAACATCAAGCACATATTAGAGGACACGCTTTTTGACCAGCCCAAACACTATCCAATCATCGAAGTAGACTTCCAAAAAGTTATGAATGAATTCCTTGAATGCTACAACAACCACCCTTGAGAAAATCACAAGATAATTTTTGAGTCCGAAAGGCATGGCTGTGTATTGGAATGACCCCCATTCTGTAATAAAGGTAGTCTTGCTTCTATCCTCTAGTGCCATCTTAATTTGGTGGTTTCCTGAGAATCCATCCGTAAATGAATAAGCTTCCTGTTTGCCAACCTTCTTAAGAACTTCATTTGTAAACAACGTAGGGAATGGAGTTTAATTTCCGTAGATCTACGCAGATCTTGATATCACCTTTCATTTTTTTCTCTTGGACCACCATAGGACTGATCCATTTAGGTTCTTCTACAGGCTCAATTATTCTGGCCACGAGAATTTTATCGAGTCCCTTTCATACCTTTTCCTTGTATTTGGGATTCAACCGATATGGGCACTACTTAATTGGCTTTGCATAAGGTTTTAAATTGATCTTCATCATCCCTAAATATCCTACTATCCCCTTCAAATAAAAGAACTTGGTTGGAAATAAATCTTGATATTCATGTAATAATTTAGCTACCTTATCCATTGTATCTTCATCCCAATAGTCACCAATGTTTGCGAATTTTTGTTCTACTTCTGAACCAATGTTTACCTGCTTTGTGCACACTGGTCACAAAAGGGATCTTCGCATTAGATCCACCAACTTCCCACTGTCCCTCTGATTCAGGGATATTAATATTCCATGGATCCTCATCAGCCTCTTCCATTGTAACATTGTAACATTCTAAAGCATGTTGTAGTTGCGTACTCCTTTCAGGCTATACCCGTGTGATAGGTTCAAGTGTTCTGAAGATTGCTGCTTTAATTTCCTAAAGCACTTCATCAATGCATTCGAACCCATATTCAAAACTGAATGTTAGCAAGCAACTTTCTTTCATCTCATCCCAATTAGTAGTCCCATGTCGTAGCTCGGTCTTTAAATATGATTTATTTGGGATAACATCCAGGGTATGAATAAAGATATGCACCCACTCAGGCTAAGGTATCTCACCCCACGCCTTAGTCCACTGTGCCAGATGTTCGCATGGATAATCCTTCCCTGTGTATTTTTTAGTGAGTCGGGTGTTCACATAGCCAAATATTAATTGCATAATTCTACAATATTCCTTCCAGTCAACAAAATTATTCCTCTGTGTACCCCACCATCTTGCAGGTGTAGCTCTTAATGCTAGATCTAAGGCCTAGAACTAATGTTCCTCAGGTACATCCCCTTCAAAATGGTCAAGAAATATATTGACATCACCCAAGCCATAATAATAGGGCAACTTACATACCTCAGTAGATACACAATGTAGAGACTTTGTAATCTGATTACATCTCATCATAGAGACCTCATGGAACCAATTTTTCTAGTTTTATAACTCTTCGTCTGAATTTGATTGGAAATAATTTTCCTTCTCCCAGCTGATCCTTCCATCCATAGCCTGATCCAATCTTTATTTCATGCAGTTAACTTATAGATGTGCTCAATGTTGTCATCTTCATAATAGTCATGGTTCAGTTTTGTGTATCACGCACCTTTAGCTAGATCCAACAGGACAATTACTTGAAGTTCAATTTTTTCAAATACCATGCTTCAATTCTTTAAGTTAATGATCACATTCATGTAAAAGGCCTAATAAATCCTAAGCAATTCTAGCTATGGATTAATATCATCGAAGATCTTAATAACTTCGAAATCAGCCACTACTCTTGCACCTTCAATATCTACAAGTACTCCATTCGAGCGCCCCATTGGAATTATCTTCTGCTAATTGTCCATGCATAGTTGAATTGGAGACCATTGTAACTTAGGATTTCATATGTTTCCAAGTCTGCTTTAGGAGTATGTTAGCATCAGAGCCCAATTTTAAGATTACCTGATCCATTTCAAAATCACTAATCTGTGTAGCCAACCGCACCTGCCTACCAGTTCTCTTCTTACTTTGGTTCACCTTATTGATTGTGCACTGTCCTGGTAACGACTTATCCTTGTTGGTGCAATTATCTATTAGTTCTTGCAGTCCTTCTACTACATTCTGATCCCGTAATAACTTCATAAAGGTCTACAGAAATGATTTTAACACTGTGGGATTTGAATCTTGTGTTGCAGTATCATATTCAGGTTTCTCCTTTCGTGAGACTATCAACATCTAGTTCTAAGATGTAGAAGCACCTTGACCCATAAAAATCTTTCTTGCCTCCATGAATGTCTCTTTTTCTTTATGTAAACCAAACCCAACATTCTTTTCACTAGATTTTCAGAACCATGAGCCTAATTCTGATTGTTTTCCTTCGACCTTGTCTTCACCAATGGCTACACTGCTTTGCATGACTGCGTTGATGCGTGACTCAGATCTCATCATTTGAATATTCTACGTCGGCTGTTAGTTATTCTTCTCCTGCATCTTTGCTGTTAAGATCGGGCAATATTCTATAACATGATCAAATTGACGACAATACTAAGATGAAGGGTGTGTTGGATTCTGACAGTTGCACACAAAGTGTCCTTGTTCTCTGCATTTATAACAAATAATCTAGCCCTGACCTCTTCTAGCTCCTTCTCCTTGTCCTCTTCCCCATCCTTGAAATCCTTCATGAGTTATAGGTGAGTGTTCGTCATTCTACGTGTAGGTTTTCAACATGCATTCTTTACAATGGAGTTTTGTCCATCATTAGTTCATAGCTTTGACAATTCATCTCATCATGACCAACCTATTTATAGAAGTTGTAAAATATTTGCTCTGAAGACTGTATAAATTTCCGTAATAGGGAACAATTATCTATCGAATGTTGTCCTGATACTTGACATATACTACACCAAGTACTTGCACTGGTGCTTGATCCTGTGGAAGATTCTAGCTGTAGCGGGTTAGGACCTCCTGTAGCTATATAATCTGAAAATACTGGGCATTGATCCTTATGATGACCTTTGACCTTGCATTTTGTGCACCAAACTTTAGAATGTGCCTCTGACTTAACCTCCTTTCCCTTCTTCAGATCCTACAACTCCATATCCAGGCTTGCTAGCTGTGCCTGGATCTGTGGAACTCCTACATTCATATCCTGTATTGGCGAGGCTTCTAACTTCATCACTATTTCCAACTCTTCGGCCTAAGACCCAATCTTCTACTGTGATAATGACAATCCTAAGTGAGGTAATAGTGAAGCTATATGCCAGTCCCTATGTTGTTCGTCTAAAATATAAAGGTTAGCTTGGCTCAATAAGCACTTGATTCGTTGATCTATATCTCGCATAGAATCATTAACATTATGCTTGATCTCCTTGATCTCAGTCACACACTAAGATTTCGACTTCGGCTTCGTAAATTCTGCATTCAGTGCATCCTTTGTATTAGCCAATGAAGCATCCAGATGAGTTGTGTTGTATCTGATGTATCAGGTAATTGCTCTATCCTATAGCTCTGTAAATACTTGCACTTTCTTCATATCATCATCCTTGATCTATTGTGCTTTTCATAGAGCCTTTACGATGAATCGAATTTGTTCGGGATCCTCTGATCCCTAACCCTTGAATACAAACATTTTCACTATATTTTCCATACTGAATAACGGAGGTGGAGGTGGAGATGTATGAGGCAGAGTTGAAGGTGGAGGTGGAGTGGTTGGATATTGAATTCCAGAAATACCCTAATCTATAGTCTGCGCCACACCTCTGGGCATACTAGGGCTACTTCATTCTTCTTCACTTTCAGACTCTCCCAATAAGGGGTTGTATTCACTTCCAACAAATTTGTCTAGATCTACTCTGAATCGCTTTCCACTTCATGTAGATATGGTCAGACCCCTCTTAAACATTAAGGTATAGGAATAGTCCCCTTTTCACACAAAATAATTTTAATCCAAGTTTTTAGTGATTTCAAGTAGTTACCTCTCAGACCTTTGAAGAATCATCATTCAACTTTGCTATAAGACACAGATGTATCTATTACAAATTCAGTGATGAAACTAACAAAAATATTATCAATCAAGTAATCAACATCCCTTGAAACCTTATAATCAGATCCTTCAAGACATTTGATTAATTTTGGAGTCCACACAATAGAATCATCATGCTTCCAAGTAGGTTCCCTATCTACTAATTTGGACAACCACTCGTGTAATTCACAAGGGAATGATGAAAAGAAACCTTCGTGTACTTCTATGTAGATATACCTCTGTAACCACTTTTATTTTGATAAGCGTGGATTCCTATTCTCCTGGGCTATAAAATCATTCAACTTCTGATCTACCCACTTGTTGGTTTCCTTCTTAGTTGGTATCCACTTACGCCACATCACACATCCCTCAGATAGATCTTGGTCTCTGCAATAGAACCATTTGTTGGCTTGAGGGGGCTTGGACCTAGTTTCAGAGTTAACTGTGATAACCATCAAAACCCTACACTATTGACCCTTTCGGAAACAACCCATATAGCGCAAGCTGCAGTCTCACCCAAGGCAGGATTGGGGGATGCTAGAACTAGGATTCTGCATCCAAAAGACTATGTGATGTGGGGTAAAGGAATTCTCTTTAGTTTTAGGTCTGATCTGACCTTCATGAACCCTTATTCATGAAATTTCTAAACTTAAGTGATTTTTAGTTAAAGAGAGCTATAAACTTTCCTTAAATGTCTAATCATGCATACAATCACATATACTGATGGATCTAGATCTTCGCGGAGTAGTAATTTTGAAAATACAGATAATTATCATTCAAGTGTGCGTAAATATAGAAAATACAAAATTATATAAAAATAGACACAAAACTTCTTCAAATTTTCTTTATTACTTCAGATCTTCCTTATACAGACTTTCTAGACATTGTGCACACAACTATGGGGGACCACACACTTAGCTGTAGACTTACCAAGGTCTCCACACACCCAATTGCAGGAGCTTTCCCCTTTGCCAAAACAAAGAAAGATTGTACATACTTAGAATATATGAAAATCCCATTTTGTTTATTTATTCCCTCCTAGACTCACTAAGACACCCTTTTGTATACTCATTTATATTATAGTACCATGGTCTGAAAACCATGGCCAAATCTCAAAACAATACCAAAATGTAATGGTTTTTGACCTTCCTAAAACCCATTGACTCCTATTGACTTGTGTGTTGTGCGCTTCACTCCTCAAAATATGGATACTTACAATATTTTAACAAAAATTAACCCAGGGGACCCTGTCCCAACAACACCCACTGGAAGGGAGCTCCAACCCAATAATCTCATTTACCGACACCCACCGGAAGGGAGCTCCAACCCCCTGATTAGATTTACTAGCTACCACTGGAAGGAAGCTTCGAATTCCTCATTGAAGGCTACAATCCTCAACACCTTTGTGGACCAAGTTTCATAAATTTTCACATTAAATCCACATGAACCAAAACATCAAATCTATAGGCCATGTTTCCTCAAATGTTTAGACTGGACCCACTACCATCATTTAAGCCCAATACCAAATATCAAAACTAAAACTGATCATTGCAACAAATCACTCAATCATTGAACCAATTAAATCAACCAATCATTGAACCAACTGAAAACCTTCATCAATAAAATGTCAGAATACATATGCTACTTTAATTTAGAAAATTTGCATGTATACATGACTTACTTGAAGCATACCTGCATACAAATCTCAAAACATTGAACCCTAAAACTGAATCACTGTTATTTTGAAACAGACAATAAGTTACACCTTGAACAACTGAATTACTCTAAAATAATTATATAACCATTGCAGATATTCAATCACATACAACTAGCAGCGTCATTGCTCTTCAGTCAATCAATTCAACTTCAATCATCACTGTTAAACCCAGATCATCATGTAAGACTTCATTGATAGACAACCGAAACACAACAAGACTGATTAGACTGATCAAACATCTTATTGAACAAAACTCTAGCTTATATATATTCTTTCCACAAAACATTTCCACATGTATATGCATTTTTTCAGGAATCAAACCCGCATACAAATCTGTCCAAAGTGTTGAATCGATACATGACTTACCAACATTAAACCCACGTGTGTATGCACCTTTCAATTTATCAAACCCGCCTATAGATATGAAACTATTGAATTGTAGCTTTGCTACACATTAACCTTCAAAACAAATTCATCTCTTGACATAAATAATAAAACATGCACTAGACATAAATATTACAGATCAAATTAATCCATTATCAATATAGTCATTTCAAATCTATTGGATTTGATACATCACCAAATTTTCTGGTGCATACTTAGTTAAATCAAGCAATTCATTAATAGCCCATTACATGCACACTTGCTTCAGATCTAACTATTCATAAAATATTCATCACTTTCACACTCAAGTACTTTGATCTTCATCTCCTTATATAGCTTAGCCCTTAGCCAATACCATAGGTCAAAACCACACTAATGCCGATGGTATTCTTCGATTGGATCAAAATATCATTGTTGAGCCCAATATTATGGGTCAATACCATGGTAAAGGCCCTTGGTATATAAAATAGCATAATGCGGAAACTTTACGCATCTTTTATTCTTCATACCCACATGTGTATGCAACTTTTCTTTACAAAACCCATGTATACTTCTTCAAACTTTATCTTTATCATTTCTGTGTCTCTAAACTGATATTCCTATTCTGTCACATCTGTATTGGCTTGAATACTCATCCTGTTACTATCATGTTGACATGTTTATTAAGTAGGTTTCCATCAAGGACAACAAATTTGTCATACTTCCAACATGATCTTTTGAGTTGGATAGCATATTGGTTGGAGCGATATAATTGGTGTACTAAACATCATTGACTATGTTATGTATTATAGGGGCAATACGAGGCCATGACAACATGTCATGTCATATCAAATAAGGAAACAACAAATGTCACAAGACATCAGGTAATCAAGATAAAGTAGACTTCGTAGCATGTATCTGTATTTTGGTTATTTGACTGTAGGAGAATCATCATGTGAACTGAGACTACATCCTTTCACCATTGGTGTGCATACCGATTTGCAATCTTCCATTCCATATTTCTTTAGAATATAATTGAGGTACTTTTTTTGTGAGATAAATATTCCATTCTTTGCTTGTTGTACTTGTAAAGCAAGAAAGTGTGTTAGTTCACCAAGTAAAGACATTTCAAATTCTTGCTGCATGATAGAAGCAAACCTTTGACTCATGGATTCTTAATTTCTACTGAAGATGATGTCATCCAGGTAAAAAATAACAATTAAAAGTTTACCATCATCCACCTTTATATATAGGTTTCTATCTATAGACCCCTTAGTGAAGCCTTGTTGTTGAAGATACATGTCAAGGTGATAATACCATGCACGAGGGGCTTGTTTTAGCCCATATAATGCCTTGTTGAGTTTGCAAACAAGCTTTTCATCATTTCCTAGAATGAACCCTTTAGGTTGTTCAATATTGACTTCTTCTTCTAGGTTCCCATTTAAAAATGTAGAATTAACATCCATTTGATAGACTTTGAAATGATGAAAGCTTGAAAAGGCAAGAAACATTCTTATGGCTCCAAGTCTAGCTACAGGTCAAAATGTTTCTTCAAAGTCTATTCCTTCTTGTTGAGCATAGCCTTTATAAATGAGTCTTGCTTTATTTCTAATTACTTCTCCATTCTTGTTCAATTTATTTTTGAATACCCATTTTGTCCCAATAACATTCTTATCATTAGGTCTAGGTACTAATTCCCATGTATGAATCTTTTCTATTTGGTCAAGTTATTCATTCATAGCCTTAACCCAACATTCATCTTTGCTAGCTTTATTTACATTTTGTGGTTCAATTGTGGATATTAAGTCCAAATAAATAAGAGTTCCAACAAGGGATCTTCTGGTTTGTAGTCCAACTTCCTTTTCTCCTAGGTTTTGAGATTTTGGATGATTTTTCTGAACATATCTAGATGGAGTCTTTTATGATACTTTAGTATTGTTAATTCCTTGTTTTGATGCTTCACTGAATTCTTCCCTTACATCCCTTTGGCTTGTTGTGGAAATACATTAATCATCTATTGGTGTTTCTCTTTTGGAACCTATGCACGCTTCATCAATTACAACATCAATACAATCAACAATATTTTGATGTTTTTTATTGTAGAATTTATATCCTTTAATTCTAGAGGAGTGACCAAGTCGAATTCCTTCATCTGGTCTAGCTTCAACTTTCCAAGCTTATCATTATTATTATTTATGTAACATTTACTTCCAAAGACTCTAAAATGCTTGATAGCTGGAAGCTTACCAAACCAAAGTTCATGAGGTGTTTTATCACTATTTACGAATATGAGCTTTGTTGAGAACAATTATTGATATATGTGTTGCTTTTCCCAAGAAGGTATGAGGTGTCCTAGACTCATCAAGCATGACATGTGCCATTTGTTGAATTGTTCTGTTCATTATTTTTGCAACCCCATTTTGTTGAGGAGTCTTATCTATAGAGAATTGCCTCTTGATGCCATGTTGTTCATAAAAGTCAAAAAATTCATCTGATATGAATTCTCCTCCCCTGACAGATTTCAAAAATTTTATTTTTAAGTCTAACTCATTTTCTACTAAAGATTTAAAGACCTTAAATTTATCAAATGCTTCATCTTTATGTTTTAATAAACCAATCTAGCACATTCTAGTAAGGTCATCAATAAATAATATGAAATTTTGTTCACATCTAGGTGACTTTTTCTTCATTGGCTCACAAAAAATAGTATGAAAGTTAAAGTGGCTTACATGTGGAACCTTCTTCAGCATTGAATTGTACCCTGGTTTGCTTACCATATTGACATGAGTTGCATATAGTATTTTCTAGTAGAGAGATTTTGGGAAAATCATGAACTACTCCTAGCTTGCTTGTCTTATGTATTTGAGTAAAGCCTAGATGTCCCAATCTTTTGTGCCACAACCAAATTTATTCTGCTTTGCTTAAGTAACCTTTTTCTAGACTGCCTTCCAAGACATAGACATTACCTGGAGTTCTTGTTCCTTTTGTTACGGTTTTGCTTGTATCGAGATTTCAAACCACACAATTCCTTGATCTGAAAACAACTTCATTCCCTTGGTCACACATCTGGCTAACACTTAACAAGTTATGCTTCAACCCATCAAAAAATAAAACATTTCCAATTTTACTTTTTTCTTTTAGAAAAATAGTTCATTTTCCTTTGATACCAGCAGGTGAATTATTTCCAAAGGTTACATTATTTTCTTTCTTTATTTCATTAAAAGACATAAACTTATATTTATCACCTTTCATGTGTTTTGAGCATCCACTCTCAATGTACCACATGTTTTCTTGATCTTTTGCATATAAAGCTAGACCATAGTTATCTGATTCGATGATCTTCTTCTTCCATACCTTAGATGTTCTTGCCATTTGCTCATTCTGAGGTGTTGATCTTCCTTTGCTCCTACATTCAGTTTCTTTATGCCCAAAGTTATTGCAAAAATATCATTTTGTTTCATATTGAAGAGGAGAGAAGGCATTGTAAGAGTATTTATTTACCCCAATCTCATTCTTTTGTTTTCTTGCTTCTCTAGTCATGATAGTTTTTAAAGCAACAAATTGAGCAACCTTTCGATCAAATTTGTGACAAGCGAAACATTGCCCATTAAAGTAGAAGTTTCTGGGAGTATAGTACCTTTTAGTGTTGTTTTCCTTTTGATTGAATCGAGTAGAATTTACCTGGGATGTATTTGGTCCTTTATTCTTTTACTATAGGCTCAAGTTTTATTGGTTTTTATTTTTTTCTAAATTGAGATAACTTCCTATTTTTGTAGAAGGCTTTACAGTGTTTGATGTTTCTTCACTATATCCAAGACCTGTCTTTAAAAGAGGAGAGAATTTAACTTCGATGCTTTCATCTAAGGTTTCATATCCTTTATAAAATCTAAGATTACGACTTTTTTCTTTCTCAAGTTATTTCCTTAAACCTACTATTTCACATTATAGCTTTTCATTATGATCTTCCTTTTTTATGATTTGTTTCTTCAATGTTTCTTCTACTAATTTAGCTTCTTCTAAACAAATCTTAAGTTGAGTTATTTCTTCAATAAAAAAATCCTTTTATTCTGGGGAATCCATGAAATTATCATTAGACTCATTACTACTTCTATCTTCATATAACCATAAATAATTGACATTCTTGATCAGACTCACCTTCTTCATCATTTGAAAGACCATCACTATCTTCGTGTGTATAAAACCTTCTCTTGTTTTCAAACCTTCTCATATTTATTTTTGCAGCTTCTTTCCCTTTCTCATGATTTTCTCTGTAGGGACACTTAGCAGTGTAATAACCAACTCTACCATAAGAAAAACACTTGAAGGGAAGCTTACCTCTAAATCTTCCAGTACCCACTTGGAGTTTCTTTATGAAGTTTACCTCTTCTTCTTCTGATACATAACTTGATTCTCCTTTTCTTTTCCTTTTGTAGTAGCTTTGAATGTAACTTCTCTGATATTTGAGGGATCCACTTCTCTCATTTCATAGGCTCTTAGAATCCCATGAAGTTGTTCAACAGTAAGACTATTTAAGTCCTGTATTTCTTCTATGGAAAAAACTTTTGAATTGAATTTGGTAATTAGAGACCTTAATATTTTTTCAACTAGTAACGATTATCTTATTTTTTCACCAAGATTTCTCATAGCATTCAAGGTCTCATCTACCCTAAGAAAGAAACTTGTGATAATTTCATCATTGTGCATTTTGAGATTTTCATATTGAATTCTAAGAGTCTGAAGTTTGGAACTTTTTACCTTGGTGCCACCTTCATATCTTTGGATGATCTTGTCCCATATAGTGTTTGTTGTATTCAACTGCATGACTTTGACAAATTATGATTATGCTAAGCTTCCTAACAGAGCATTGGCAACCTTTGCATTGGTCTCATATTTCTTCTTTTCTTCTTCATCTATGGGAATGAAGGATGGATATTGATAGCTTCCTTCAATGGTTCCCCATACATCTGCTCCAAGTGATTGTAAGTAAGCTCTTGTTCTTACCTTCTAGAAAACTAGATTGGTTCCATTGAAAAATGGTGGCTCGATAGATATTTTCCCCTCTTCATTCCTCATCTTGATGCATCTTACTTCAAGCGATTAAGTCTCCTCCGAAGGACCTGCTTTGATTCCAATTGTTAGGAAAAATACTTTGGGGGGGGGGGGGGGTGAATCAGTATTTGAACAAAACTTGATTTTTAGTTTTCTTATTCTGATTTCTATACAAAATTGTTCTGAAGTAAACCTGCATATGTATGTGACTTTAATGCAGACAACTAGTGTATATCCTGTCAACATAGTTTTTCAGTCAATTTTATCTTGAACTAGTATGTTATAACTTCATCAAAATTATATATACAATGACCATGTGCAGTAAGAAAATAATAAATCATCACAGATAAGAAACGCATATGAACACCATGATTTTTAGGTGGAAACCCAATGTGGGGAAAAACCACTTCTTTTGTCGTATTTGTATTATTTTTATTATGATGAAATAATTCTTACAATCTTGTATTGGCGCAGGCTCATACCAGCATGTAGGCACCCACCTACAGAAGGCTACAACCTTCTCTCGTTTTCTAGCACCCACTGGAAGGGAGCTACAACCCCCTGATCTCGTTTACCAACACCCACCGGGAGGGAGATCCAACCCCCTGATCAGATTTATGAGATACCACTGGAAGGAAGCTTCCACTTCCTCACTGAAGGTTCTAGCCCTCAACACCAATGTGGGCCATGTTTCATAATTTTTCACACTGGATTCACCTGAACCAAAATATCAAATCTATTGGCCACGTTTGATCAAATTTTTAGACTAGACCAACTACCATCATTTAAGCCCAATACCAAATATCAAAACTGAAACTAATCACTGCAACAAATCACTCAATCATTGAACCAATTGAATCAACCAATCACTGGACCAACTGAAAACCCTAATCAATAAAATGTCAGAATATATATGCTACTTTACTTTAGCAAATCCACGTGTATACGTGACTTCCATGAAGAATACCTATGTACAGATCTAAAAACATTTAACTCTAAAATTAAATCATTGTTATTATGAATAGACACTGAGTTACACCCTGAACCACTGAATTACTCTGAAATAATCACAGAACCATCACAAATCTTCAATCACATAAATCTAGCAACATAATCACTCTTTAATCAATCAATTCAACTTTAATCATCGATGTTAAACCTAGATCATCAAGTAAGACTTCATTGATAGACAACAGAAAATTTCAAGACTGATTAGACTGATCAAATATCTTATTAAGAAAAACCTTAGCTTATATATGTTCTTTCCACAAAACATTTCCACATGTATACATGTTTTTCAGGAATCAAACCCGCATATAGATCTATCCAAAGTGCATGATTGATACACAACTTACCAACATTAAACCCATGTATGTACACACCTTTCAGGTTATAAAGTTCGCGTACACATCTGTGACTAATGACTTATAGCTTTTTTGTATATCAACCCTTCAGAACAAAATCATCTCTCGACATACATAATAAAACATGCATTAGACATAAATATTACAGATCAAATCAATCCATTATCGATATAGTCATTTCATATTTATTGGATATGATTTTTCATCAAATTCCTGGGTGCATACTTAGTTTTAGATCAAGCAATTCATTAATATCCCATTACATGCACATTTTCTTTAGATCTAACTATTCATAAAATATTCATCACTTGCACACTCAAGTGCTTTGATCTTCATCTCCTTATATAGCTTAGCCCTTAGCTAATACCACAAGTCAAAACCACACTAATATTGATGGTATTTTTGACAGGATCAAATATTGATTCCTGATCTCAATACTATGGGTCAATACCATGGTAAAGACCCTTGGTATATAAAATACCATGGTGCAAAAATTGTACGTGCCTTTTATTCTTCATACCCACGTGTGTACATGGCTTTGATTTATAGAACCCACATATACTCCTTCAAACTTTATCTTTGTCATTTCTTTGTCTCTGAACTGATATTCCTTTTCTGTCACATCTGTATTGGCTTGAATTCTCATCCTGCTACCATCATGTTGACATGTTTATTAAGTAGGTTTCCATCAAGGGAACCACATTTTTCATAATGCCAACATGATTTTTTGTGGATAGCATATTGGTTGAAGCGATATAATTGGTGTACTAAACATCATTGATTATGCTATGTATTATAGGGGCAATACGAGGCCATGGCAACCTGTCGTGTCATATCAAATAAGGAAACAACGAATGTCACATGACATCATGTAATCAAATTTTGACATAACTTAGGAATAATTTTGTGATACATCCATCCCTTTTCTTAGTATTATTAGAATTTATAGTGTATTATCTAATATTGAAATAAATTAATGCATGTTTTTGATATTTCAGATGGATATTGGAGCAATTTTACATCCTAAGTGTTCAAATCACAAAAGAAAAAAAACATATGTACGTGGGAGTGGACATAAAACTATTAAATCACGAAGAACAAAGTGGGTTGAAGAGGATATGACAATGGATCCTCCATACACAAAAAATAATTGCATTGAATAAGAGGTTAGTCAATACTATAGTACATGGGATGGGATTTGTTAAGTGATATTTGATTATATTTTTTTGAAATTGATACATTTATGATTTATCCAATTCTTACCAAACATTAAATAATGATTGCATTTTTCAATAGGTAGAAGAAGATGATGAAAGAATGACTACTAATACCCAATATTCAGCTATGCTATTAATATTTGGATGGGATGATCCAAACCATCCTTTAAACCATAAAAGAGAATATTCAAAGAGAACTCTACCACATGCAAATTTTGATGAGATTAGCATACACTAATGACATGCCACCTAGCCTTAGTGATCATGATCATGATAGTAGAACACAATGCATGAAGAAGGATTGAATGAAATTCTTATAGGTTTCTCTGGGGATGGAAACAACTATGACAATAATGATCATATGGTTGTCAGTAATGATGAAAGCAGGGGTAATTACCACCAACGTCATGTTGATGATAACAACCTGAAAGACTCCATCAAGAGAGAAATAAAGACACCCGTGTTCAAATTTGTCACAAGGAGAACCTCAAAACTAGCATGCACATTAATATTATTAGAAATCAAATCACTATTTGGTTGGTTAGACAAAGGATTCACCACCCTACTGAAGTGAGTTGAAATCTATTTCTTACAATGCATTGTGAATTGTTGTACGCAATTCGTAAACATTAATCAAATTCATTTATATTTCTTTAAGGGGATTTTGAAACCATATATTGTATATGAATAGTCAATGTAGAGATTGACACATCAAACATGTTCATCATAATTCAAACATTCAATTGATCTAATCTTTGGCAATATTACAGGGCACTAAAAACTAAAATATTTCCTAAACAAAATGTGTTGCCATCAACTTGTAGAGAGGCGTGTCAGTTGTTGGTTGAGTTGGGGATTGAATATAAGCAAATTCATTCATGTAAAAATGATTGCATTTTATAAAGGGATGAATATCAAGACAAGGTCGAATGCCTTGTATGAAAATAGATGAGATATCGTACAGATGTACAAGGTCCTACAATTTCAAAGAAAGTTTTATGTCACATGAAAATTATACCTAGACTTCAACAGATGTTTCGTTGTAAGTTACTTGCACAATTAATGGATTGGAATGCAAAGAATAGGAGAAAATATGGATTCGTGTGAATTATAGCTAACTCCAAAGAATTGAAAAACATAGAGGAAAAATGGCCAAGAAAAGTAAAAAGTGAACCTGGTAGTATTAGGTTTGGTATTGAAATTGATGGAGTGTGCCCCTTCTCTTTGATGAGCTCAAATTATAGTCTTTGACTAGTTAGATTGACAGTATATAATATTCCCCCATGGATGATTTTTAGAAAGGAGCAAAGTATGATGATTCTGATTGTTCCAAGGAAATATCAAGTTAAAAACATGTATGTTTATCTTGCGCCTTTTATTGATGAGATGCAACTGCTATAGAAAGGCATAAAAATGTATGAAATATGACGTCCTCCATCAAATAGGTCCTTTAGGTTGTATGGTGTGCTATGTTGGACTATTCATGATTTCGCAAGACTTGGTGTTTGTTCTAGTAAGATAACCGTTTTTACATATTTATACTCATAATTTGTTGTCATCCCAACTTTAATACTAAGTTTTATACTATTATTTTGATGTTATTAACCTTAATTATTGAATTGCAGGATTTGAAACAAAGGGGATATTTTCATGTCCAAGATGTGTAGAACAATTTCAAGGGTGGTATTCTAAAGATCTACATAACTTTATTTATGCAAAAAACAAGGTTTTTCTACCACTAGATCATGGGTTTAGAAACCACCATAAGAATCAATTTGATGGAAAATTTGAAGATAGAGGTACTCCCATGATTATGGGTCTAGTTGATTGGATTAAGAAGTATGAAGATGCTGAATTGAAAGCTTGGCATGATTTTTTTAATGGGGGTGATTATAATGAAGAACTAGAACAAGTTGTAATTAAGATGCTAGAAGGGATGAAAAGGAAATCCATATTTATGAGCTCCCATACTAGAAGGATATATTAATATCTCACCTATTAGATACTATGCACATATTAAAAAATTTCCTAGATTCAATATTTTGACATATAGGAGGCAAAGAGAAGGATACCTTCTCTCCGAGGAGGGATATTACTCTTTCATGTACCAAATTTGATAGAAAACATTTGTGGCCAAAAGAGGAAAATGAAAAATATGCAGAAGCTCCATGGATTTTGAAAAAGAAAGAGCTAGACCAACTAAAAAATGTCATACATTCAATAAGGACTCCTACTGGCTATGGGTCATCATTAGATAAAGATTTTATAGTTGATGGACATATCATAGGAGTTAAAACACATGATTTTTATAATTTTATGAAGGTATTATATATCATCATTTAACATTTATTGGTAAAATTGATTAGGTACTAAATATATTTAGATATTCTATTGTGTGACATAAATAACTAATGACCTTTGATAAATGTGTTTGGCAACATATCATGCCATTGGAAATGAGGGGGGATTCATGTCTTACTATTGACTTGAGGAATTCCATAAGTCAATTGTCAACATTTGCAAGGTATGTGGTATGGAATGTTCATGTGTGAGAGACATAGATATATTGTATTGCATTTTAATTTTTTCCTAAAGCTTCATGCAAATTTACTATTCTTATATTAGGTGGGTGACATCCAAGGAGATCAACAAATGTGAAGTGCCAAAATGGAAGATGAAAAATTGTAGAAATTGTATGTGTATTTGAGAAGGATCTCCTTACAAGTTGCATGAACCTACAAGTCCATTTACTTATACACCTAGTCGATGACACTGAATTGGTGAGTGTCGTATCAATGAGGTGGATTTTTTTCTTTGATATTGATATGAAAACTCTATAAAGATATGTCCGACAAAAGGCACATCTAGAGGGCTGCATGGATTAAGGGTATGTATTGAATGAAGCATTTTATTCCTATGTGAATTACTTGATAAGGATTTTGAAGATGGCTACGATTATGGGATGAAGAGTGATCATTAGATATTATTGATGGAGAAAAAACATAATCGAATGGTGTTCAAGTAGAAATTATTAAGTAACTCATGATCATTGTGGTTGTGTTTATTGCAATCATTAATTTACTCTGTAATTTATTTGTCAAATTAACAACATGGCCTTTGGAGTTTGAAATAAACATGTTGACATGTAATAGGTGTAGACAAAAGTGCTATACTCAGCAAGTTCATTCTGTACCACATGGAATTTATGAACAAATGGATTGACTTGTATAATAAAAAGAGAGGAGAAGTGTTACAAGAAAGGAGAAATTTTAAGAGATTGAACCCAAGGAATACCCCATTTCCTATTGATCTGCAAGGGGAATGAGGGAAAGATTGCACAGTAGAATGGGTTACTAAACAAATTCAAAATCAAATAAAAGATGCAAGTGTAGATTCAAACATAACATAAGATGAAATCAACATGTCTAGAGGACGTGAAAGAAAGGTACAATTGGAATTGTATAGAATTTTGTTTACTTATAGCTTTGACACTATTAACTATTTTAATATTCGTCATTATATTTTTTTTAACCAAAATAAATTGTCTTTCATAGGCAAGGAAATATCTAGCAATCTGGCAATATGGTCAAAATTATCATGTAGAATGTGTAGATGTAAAGAACCAATCATTTGATTGTGGCATCATGGTTGAATTCAAACAATCCAGTTGATCAAGCTCAAAAGATAAGAATATTATTGAAGGGAATCTACAATATGTTGGGAAAATACAATAAATTATTGAGTTGGATTATTGTTATTTTAAGTGTGATTGTATGAAGCATTTGAGAGGACATGAAGACATGATACCCATAGTGGATTGTTTTCTATAGATTCCTCAAATTTCCTACCAGAGGATAAGGAGCCTTATGTTCTACCAATTGATTATGAGTTGGTATTTATTTAACTCAAATAAGAAGCGATAGTGATCAATAATATATTAATACATCGTTTATTTTGAATATATACATGCATTTATTAATCAATTGTTATGACATACTTCTAGGATATGTATGTAATCATTCATGTGTATGTCTTTTTTTATGAAGATATTCAACACTCTAAATGGATATTTTTCATACATTATGATCTAAGATTGATACATGTATTTGATGATGCAAAAGTGGATACTAAGAAAAACAATGATGGTAGGCAAAACAAGAGAGAGGGATTAGAGAAAATCGAAGAAATCAACATCTATGATGATGCTAAAGATGGTTAAGTTTAGGTCCCTATAACACTAGTGATTACCCCATTACTATTGTAGTTGTATCCCTTATTAATATTATTGTGTCGCTATTGTCCCCATATTGTTATTACAATGCCCCATAGAATCCCTCTATTGTTATTTTTGTGCTTTTATATCATTATTGTTAGGTTAGCTGGGTTATATTGTGACAACTTAGACTCCTATATATAGAAAGGAGGTTTTGTCATTTGAATCATCCAAGAATTGTTCATTTGTGTAATGTAAAGGAGGTTTCCCCCTCGAAGAGGCTGAATTCTAAGGCATTGATCTATCTTTTCTATCTTTTTGTGAGCTAGTTTCATAACATTTGGTATCAGAGTATTGGATTCTAGGGTTTCGCTGCTCCAAATAGGTCATCATGGCATTTTCTCTATAACGTTTTTTTTTGCGACGTTTCAGAAGAAAAAAAAAACCCATTTGAGATGAAATCGCACTGAACCTTGGGTTCAAAGTCCAGAGATTTTCATGCTATATTTGCAGAGATATGATCTGACGAAATTGGTCTTTTTGTAGACTCCCGAATTACATTCCAAACAGGTGACCTGGGAAAATCATCATAACTTTCTCTCTGAGCATCGGATTGAAATTTCATCAAAAGGTACAGAAAGAGGACGGACTTAGTTTCTTTTGTATAATTTTCAGAGCCAAAGCTCAAAACAAGGACACGTGGCACGTCGTATAAGTTCGCTCTTCCTTGGAGAATCAAATTGGGATCAGAATGGTGGCATTGGAAAGAGGAAACAGAGGGCTACTGCAGGTCAAAATTTCAAAACTGGATTATCCAAAATTACAAAGATACATCAAAGGTAATATCGAGCTCCTACAAAGTGAAAAAAGGTGTGTATATTTTTTTTAAATTTTTTCTTAAGCTTGGTTTGAAAAGTTATTTTGAAGGAATTCAAAGGGCATAGTAGAGCATTATTATCAGTAATTGATGCCCCAAGGAAAAAAAATGCAAACACCTACTAATAAACTTGAAAGCTCTAGCATGACTCATGAAGAAGAGGAAGAAATGCTACATGATATATGAAAATTACAAGACCAAGTGCAACAAATTTCACTCTCACAAAAGCTAACAGAAGCTAAGATAAATGGCATGGAATCTAAGATAAAGGGCATGGAAGCTAAGATGAATGGCATGGAAGCTAATATGAACGGTGGGGAAGCTAAGATTGACGATTTGAAGATATATTTGAAGACAATTTTGACAAATTTTCTACAAGAAATACTTACTAATGGTGAAAGGGTAGCAAAGGAAACTCATGATGCGAACAAAAGAAATGTTAATCATGATTTCATAAACTCTAATGTTGGATCGAAGACCCACCATATTCCAAAAATCGATATGAGGAAGTTTGATGGCAAGGATCCCGCAACATGGATATTACAGATGGAGCAATTTTTCGATCTCAATAATGTGCAAAACACACAAAAGGTACGTATGCAAACTTTATATTTGGAACCAAATCAGTTTGTATGGTATCAATGGCTTTGCTCTCGTAAACAATTTATCACTTGGGCAATTTTTACGGAAGAATTGATGACACATTATGAGGATACAAAAAGCAACACTTTTTTTAGCCAATTGATAAGTCTCAAACAAAAGGGTTCAATAATGGAGCACATTGAGGAGTTCCAAAAATTGAACATAAGGGTAAAAATATTCCAAAGGAGCATAGGATTGATGTGTTCATAGGGTCTTTAAAGGATATTATCCAACATGATGTTCGCCTTTGGGAACCTGATTCATTAGAGAAGGCATTCAGGTTAGCAAGAAAAATGGAAAGCAAAATTATGGCAACCAGGAAGCATACCACTCACAACTATAGAGAAGGAAGTGTTGTTGCCCCTAGTCTTCCACAACCTATAAGGTTGCACCACAACAATTGGGAAAAAAGAGAAAAAAGGCTTTCTTACTGTTGTGATAGCAAATACACTAAAGGTCATAAGTGCGCTGAGAAGAAATTATTCTACATAGATTGTGAAGAGGAAGAAGAAAAGGAGCAAGAAAGGTCAAAAGAAGGGGATATACTCTAGGAACAAAGCCTAGATAAAGAAGAAATGAATCCAAACATATCTTGTAATGCATTGGCTAGAATTACCACTCCTCAAACCATCAATATAGAAGGAAAAATCAAGAAGAAAAAGGTAATAGCGTTGATTGATTCAGGAAGTATCCACAATTTTATTCATTGTAAGGTAGAAAAAGAATTGAATTGCTTCCTATATCCAGCACCAGAGTGTCAAGTGATGGTTGCAAATGGAGAAACAATAAATTGCTCTGGAAAGTGCCATAATATCAAGCTATCCATGGGAGAATATGTATTGACTAGCCCAATGCTTTCCATTCCAATGGGAGGTACTGATGTTGTACTGGGAGTCCAATGGTTACAATCCTTGGGTACAATAGCTTTTAATTTTCAAGAACTTTTCATGAAATTTTCTGTGGAAGGAAAGGAAGTTGAATTAAGGGGTATTGCAGGGAAACCAGGAAA